>NSDO01000295.1:76993-92354 GCA_002286825.1 Lagenidium giganteum
ACTCCTGGCGTGCACTACACCAGATAATTGGTACTTTTACCAATCTTATGAATATTCATCCCGAGATTAATATAACTTTGTGTAACTCCGTTACATGACTGATCTGGCGACTGTCAAGGCACCCGCGGTCGATCTTGACGAGATCGAAGGATCCGACTTGCTCGAATCCGATGGTGCTGCCACGCCACCACCAAGTCCGGGTACCATCGCCGAGATGCGTGGTCCATCGTATGGTCCTCCGAACGAGGGCATCTGTGCGGAAGAAGCACAGGCATAAGTAGAAACCGCGCGCCCTCCTCGGTCATGCCAACCCATGACTGCGCCGGCTACAGAGCCACCGAGCGTGGAGGCGTGGAGGACCTCCGTAGCAGCTACGCTCCAGAGCAGTGAAGACGCAACATGCCGAAGTCTGACCGCCTTCGGCGCGTCAAGAGTCTCCCGACTCCGCGAGTCACGCTCGCAGAAGAGACCATTGCTCAACATGAGCAGGCGTTCCGTGCCTGGGAACGTCTCTATGGCATACAGCCAAGTGCCATCACCGGTGTTGTCCGCACACGTATGTTCCGATACGCCAACGCCCGAGCGCGTCACCAGGTAGACCTCCACCTCTTCGAGCAAGCACTCGCGGAGGAATCGTCTTTCGCATGGCCTATCGCCCTACGAGCGACAGTGCCCTGCTCGAATAAACGAGCGAAGGACGTCAGGCACGTCGTCGCGCAGCTGTTCCTCGGGCTCCCACGTACTCGCGTCAAGAGGGTGGCCCTACCACTTAACGAAGTGCCGACTTGGGGCTCGCCCACGTTGACCAACGATCCGATCAACAATCCAACGCCGCTCCTGTGTGTTGTCAAGGAGGGAACAGCATGGAACTGTTGATCGAATTGTTGATCAACGTTGGCAAGCCCCAAGTCGGCCATTGGTAAGGCTACCCTCTCGATGAGTGTACGTGGTAGCCCGAGGATCAGCCCATGTCCTCCGAGTGGGCCTTCCCCTTTGCGGAGTGTTAGGCTTGTGACTATGACCGCTCGCGCAAGTGAGACTAGTCCGTTGCGATGGTGCTATCGCAGATGTGCGACCGTACATCACGCCCTTGAACGGTTGGGAACGACCAGCATGCTCGACTTCTCGAGTTAAAGAAGAGAACATTCGCCAAGAACGGTCGTGACCGTCTGAACGTCTTTAACGATGAGCTGAACGCTCGGCATTTTCAAGAGGCGGTGCTCTGTGCACGTTCGGTCGGTTTGGCGCAAGCGAAAGCTGTATCTATAAAGACGCCCGTCAAGCGGCAGCGAAAGATGCGGCGCGCCAACGATGATGGCGAAGCTGCCGTTGAAGCAGTCCCCCTGCATAGTCGACAGAGCCTTCAAGCGTTAAGCAGCGCAGTGAAAATCCCAACAACAACACTTTGGCGCTACGTCAAAGAAGGTAGCGTCTTGCGCCGAGCTAACATCTTAGCGAAGCCAATTCTCAGTGCTCATCACATGGAAGATCGATTGTCCTTTTCTTTGCAGCATGTGTCGCCAATCGGGGGTGAGCAAAATTGTTGTGAAGTGCGCTGTGCTTATTTGGTCTGATAGTGGTTTTGTTGGCATTTTGGGATGCATTTCCGTTTGATCCTATGCTCGACAGCATTCACATCGATGATACATGGTTCTATATTAACAAGGCAATCCGCAAGGCATATCTGTTGATCGATGAATCTGTTCATAAACTAAGCTTAGCAAGACCCATGATAAAGGTGATGTTTCTTGTTGCCGCCGCTCGCCTCAGCACTGTCACAAAACGTTTGACGGCCGCATCGGCCTCTGGTCTATTGGCACATACACATATGCAAAACAAAGCTCCAAATATCGACCAGCGGGCAAATCGCTATTGACACCTACGTCAGTCACACGACAAGTCTTTTAAAACAATGTTGTTGTCAAAGGTGATCCCCGCCATCAAGGCAATTTGGCTTGTCTCTGGGTGCGTTACTATTCAGTAAGACAACGCGAGTCCTCATTCTGCTACGTACTCCAATGAAGTGCGTAAAGCATGGACCGCAGACGGGCGGCAAATTCGATTTGAAAACCTGCCCGCAAAGAGCCCACACTTGAACATTAGATTTCGCGCCTCGAACCAAGCACTGCAGCAGACCAGACCAGCAACCACGGCGACAGCGCTCATCGTGAATATTGACGCCGCCTTTTGCGAGCTTAAGGCTTCCACATCGAACCGCTGCTTTTTGACATTGCAGCATGTGATGGAGACGGTGATGCTCCACCGTGGTGGTAACGGCTACTCGATGCCACGCATGAAGAAGGCCAAGCTTGAGCGCGATGGCACTCTGCCTGTGACACGCTCATGCAGTCGCGAAGCATTTATGAAGGCAATCTTTTCCCTTGAGGGAGATGCCGTAGTCGAGATTGTTCGGTTGTTGGATACGACTTGGCTCAAGCGTTGAACGATAATGAAGGAGAGGTTTGCACTTGCAACTGATGGTGAACTGTCATGGTGAGGCCAGTAGGCGGACAATTCGCAGTGGTGCATCGGGGGATAGATTACACCACCTTCGCCCCTTCCGGGGATTGGCTGCTTCTGTCCGCAGGAGCCAATCAAAAGCTTGTGTTTGTTTGGTTCAATGATGCGGCTGTCAAGGTTGGATATAGTAGTAGTATTCTATTGCACCGGCCGTACCTTACGCATATGCAGGTGAAGACTAATATCTAGAAGTAGTTGTGGGCGCGGTTAACCGGTGTTCGCACCATTCAGCGACATCCGATTGCAGATGCATGCAGATCTTCATGCGTTGATGCTCAGGTGGTCCATGAGCTCATAACCTGTGGCACGGCTACCCAGTCTGAAGCGCTTAGGAACTACTGCGTCGAACTTCCTCTTGACACGTGGTGGTCAACAACGGTATGCTTGCTTGAGTGGAGATTCAGAATTGGGCATTTCCTTCCGATCTGTCGTTGTCAATCTACTGCTGCTGGCCTACGGTCCGCGCCAATACTGGTGGCGGTCCCACTACCTGGACCCTTGATGTCCTCATGCTTCGATTCCATGGACCTGCCTCAGGTCATCTTGCTCAAATGATGGCAGAGGTTACTTCTCACTCGACATGCGCTGGTCACGAAGGGTCGTAAGCATGGTTGACATTGCTGCCAGCAATCCTCCCCGTCCTGAGTCACCTGGCACACACACACACACTATAGCTTCAATGCGCCGATTTGCGTTCGCAGCTCGTCAAAATGCGGTCAAGCGAGGACCTTCGTCAGGATGTCTGCTCGTTGCGCCTTGCTCGCGAACCAGACTGGCTCGACGTTCTTCTTGGCCACGTCGTCCTTTACATAGTGGTAGTGCAGCGCGATGTGCTTTGCGCTCGCTGGAAGCACGCCGTTCTTCATCGACTTCAGCGCGCTCTGGTTGTCGATCATCAGTCGCGACGTCACCTTCACGTCGAGAACTTCCTTCAACAGTAGTCGGATCCAGCCGCATTCTGTCACCCCGTGGGCGCCGGCAATGCACTTCGCTCTCATGGTGCTCATCGTCACAACTAACCGTTTCTTGCTTGCCCACGCGACGACGCAATTGTTGATCGTCAGGATCGACCCGCTCGTTGACTTCCTGTTTGCGTGGTCACCGGACCAATCGGCGTCTGACCAGATCTTGACATTCAAGTTCGCTAGGTCCACAAGTTTGCTGGGGCCACAAGCGTTGCGCTCTTGTGGAAGCACCGTCATCGCTTTCGGGTCCCCTTCAGGTAGCAAAGCACCCTTGTGTCGTATCGTAACAGAGCAGTACGCCGAACGATTGTGGACAAGACAGTAACGACGGGGGTTATGAGGTCTCGATTGGGACCTCCCAGAAATTTTCGATCCTTGGATCGGAGCTGGGAGTGCGCCCTTATAAGATTAACTCAATACACTCAGAGGCGAATGCACAAGCAATCCTCTGATCGCAAACGTACCGGGCAAGACAGACTGGGTAAACTGCCACCAATACACGCTAAGTTCAGGCACTGAAGCCGTCAACCCTTTGTCTTATGGCACGGGACGAGGTAATCTCGATCTCAAGCCACTATTACGCCTTCCTCAATACGATAGCACAGCAACTACAGGCTGGTATTGCAGCGTAGTGAATATATATCACTGTGTATGGGCACACCACACAAATACAACACAGCAATGGCCCGTAGGGGCGGGAACACAACTACACCCCACTGCACAAATTCTCTGCTTGGCCTCGCCTAACTACAGGCGCTAACCCAACAACAGCAACAATGCAGTGTTAGGTTTTACGCCATACAGCTACGAGGGAACTTAATACAGCTACGAGGGAACTTAATCACAACTAGGCAAAATGCACACTGAGATTGAAAGATTTAAAGGCGGAGAGTCCCGGTGGGCAACCCCGCGGTTCCTAAGTTATAAAACGTGCCTAAGACATGCTCTGGACGGCTCTGAGCACCAACAGTCACTGTGGTCCCAAAAGGTCGCCGCGACGCTTTCGAGTTTGCCAAAGATATTGGATCTTCCTTTGTTTCCGGTGTTTTCTGAAAACACAATAACGCTATCGGCCACTGCCCTGTTTCCGACAAACCCACACTGTTTCCCAGTGGTGGATGAAAACAAGACAAGTGGCCTGCTGCGAATAGTACGTCCAGGCCCAACAGCACGATGGCGGCGCCCACCGGCTTTACAGCGACGGAATCCAAGTGTTCGAAGTCGATCGAGTGATTCCAGCAGCGGCCTGACTGCTTGTGTTCATACAGGGGCTTCAGCAACGTCAAAACGTTTGTGTTCTCGCCTTGAGTTCTTTAGGTGCACGCATGCAGACGGGTTCATTGAGTTGGCCCTTCACATAGGTAATTGGAACATCCCCGTGTCAAAGCTTGAGGTCGAACAGGTGCTAAGGAAAACGTAATCGGATACTGGCCATCTTGATTACCGGTGCGAACGTCTCGGTGAAATCAACACCGTACTTCTGACTGAAACCTCGAGCCACTAGGCGCGTCTTGAACCGTTCCACATCGTCGGCACTGTCGTACGTGACCTTCAGTACCCATTTGTTGTCTACGACATCCGTGTCGTCCTTTGGTGCATCGACGACTTTCCAGGTTGTGTTTTCCACCAGTACGAAGCGTTCTTCGTCCATCTCGTTCTTTCATTGTTCTCGCTCGGGGCTCACAGCCACTGAGCGCTTCTCGTGCAGTCTTCGGGTTCTTCACACGCATCCGTACCATTGCGGTTCCGTCCCGATAGTGAGCGGGTGATTGGATGACTCGGCGCTGGCGGCACGGCGCCATTGGTAACTCCTTCTCGCTCGCCACCTCGTCCTCGTTGTCACAGGCGACATCGGCTTCATCGTTGCGGTCGGGGGCGACGTCAATGCCATCGTTTTCGCTTCCTGAGTCGTCCTCGGGACTGTGCGGCAGGGGGGTTCTTCTTCCTGGTGCTGCACGCTCAACTTCGTTTTGCGCTGGTGGCTATCTGGACGTGTTGCGTGACGACGGTCCGTTTGGTTTATTTGACGAAGACACGGTAGCCTTTCGTCTTATCGTCGAAGCCAAGAAAGAATCCGCACTCGGCTTCTTTCCTTGTGCCCATGGTGCGTGCCTTGATGTGGACGCTCACGTTTTGGCCCCACTTGGGGACGTTGTAGGGGTCAGGTTTCTTGCCTGTGAGTGCCTCCCATGGCGTTATGTGCGCAGCGTCGCTGCTTTTTGGCACCCGATTCCGCAACCACGCGTGGTGCTCGAGTGCCTCGAATCACAGCGTTCGAGGGAGCTGGGGCGCGTCGAACATCGATGCGTCCCATGCCGTCAAACATCGTTCGGTGCTCGCGCTCCAATTTGCCGTCTGACGACGATTCTGCCGCTTCGCTAAGCTGTTGTCGGATGCCGCGCTCTGCACACCTGTTTTCCATTTCCGTGGTGGCAAATTCGTTGTGTGAACGAATCACCTTGTCTATCACAGCCTGCTGGCGTTCCAGACAGAGGATAAACCCCGTGCCAATTGGGACCGTTCAGCGCCTGTTTTCATCGGAAACCCTCGCCATAACGGGTGGCATGGTCGACGATCTGCAGCGAGTGGCGGTTGCCGTGGATATCATTGGGCTTTACACAGGTTTTGATGTCGATGCCTATGACGTCGCCCACTTCATCCGCCGGAGCCGACGTCGACGTGTCTGATATCGCTTTTGCGCTTCTGCTTTTCTTCGCCTCGCGAAAGGCATCACAGTGCGATCTGCGACATTGTGGTTGTCTGCACCAACGACGTCGACGAGGTTCCGGTGGCCCATTCTTGCATGTCACTCCATAACTGTGTCGTTGGTCTTCATGGCGGCGTTGGCTTCGCCTCTGAGTACCGTTCTGCCGTTGAAGAGACACAGACCATGCTGCCACCTCGCTGAACCAATGTCGGCGCCGCCACGACAAGCGTCGCTCCTCGAGTGTCGAACTGCGTTGAGATGCTTCGGCGCGCAATTTAGCTGACTGACATGAGGTTTTTGCGCAGATCTGGGTTGTGGTGCCCATCTTGAAGCACGATGCGCCGCTGACTGCCGTCGCGCTCTATGATCAAAAGGAGATCACCCTTGGTGGTCGCCGTGATCCACCAATGAGACGCAAATTTATGGTGTGTTGCACTATGCCAATTTACAGTGTGTTGCACTGCGTCTCATTAGCATTTCAATGGCTACCACAGGGACGCGCAGCTGCGGTTATAGCACGTCTCAAGAGCTGAAAATGATCGCCGACTTCTATCTCAACTCCAACAACAGCGAGGGCCTCAGGGATCGTATGGCCCATCTACTGTGCCACTCGTGCCTCTTGCGAGGCGAATCTGCCCGAAATCTGGAATTGGCGGATATGTTCAGTGTGATGCTTGAAAAGGAAGGCTACTCAGAATGCCGAGCTCTTGTGTTCATAATGAATCAAGGCAAAACGAACAAGTTTGCAAGATTGGAATTCGGCTCGTGCATCCGCCACAACGATGTGAGTGTGCGTTCTGTCGGTGCGGTCGCCTTGTATTCGTATTGGCGTTTCTAGAGCCTGTTCCCAACTTTCTCGTGCCAAGCGAATGGTACACGATCAAGCTCCTGCGAGGCAAGGCTGACCGCTTTCGACCAATCAGCTACACAACACACTACAAGGCCACGGTGAAAGCATTTGATGCACTGAAGCTTCCCACAAAAGCAAAAACACGTGGGTCGGCTTTACAGATGGCAGACCTGGCCGGGGCATCGGAGTCACAAATCCGACGTTTGGGACTATGGAATGCGAGCACGATGGTGGGATGTTATTTGACATCACTTCCACGAGAAGTGGAGCCGCTGACGACTTTGCAGCAAATGGTGTTCCCTTTTCTGGATTCAATGCTGGCACAGTACAAGAATGAATCGCAACCAAACCTTGCCACTGGTGCCTTTCTGACATTGCTTCAGATACTACGCATCGTTGTGCTTCAAGTCTCTGTATGTTTGATGAAGGCATATCCGCACCATCGCTTGTGGCGTCAAGCGTTGTTTCAAACACCGGAGTATATGGAATTCAAAGGCTCTCTGCTAAATGCAATGAGCACAAGTCAGCCGCCAACGGCTATGACAATTTAGCGTGTGATGCCGCACGTGATGGATCATCTTGTTGTGCAGCATGACCGTGTTCTGAGCACTGTTCGCCAGGAGACAAAAGAAATCTGCGATGCTGTGCGGTCAATGGTCAGTGAAGCGAAGAGATCTCGTCTCAATGTTACTGTTGCTTGGGAGTCGATATTTCTTTCGGCGCAAGCAGTTGATTGACAACAAATTCTGTGTTGGTCCTCGAAGCTTGCCTCAATCAGGGCTTGACGCCCGTTGCACGTGGCCAGCGGTAAGTCCTCGATTGTGTCGCGGATTAATGTGCGGCACGAAGCTCATATGCGTGCATGTGCGTTTCCACAGTCGTGTGACGCCCGGCATTCAGAAGATCATCGACAAGCTCCGCGCTCACGGCCTCGTGGATGTATACGAGAAGGCTGGCTTCACACTCGGTGCTCCTGGCTGCAGTTACTGCCTTGGCATTGCTGCCGATGTGGCCGGTGAGAACGAAGTTTGGCTTTGCCGCCAGAACCGCAACTACCGCAACCGCATGGGCAAGGGTTCGATCGCTAACGTGGCGTCGGCCATTACTGTCGCTGCCTGCTCATGTGGTGGGGTGGTACTGGAAAAGCCCGGGACCACTCGCCACACGTGTCAGGTGGGACCAGAACCGCGGCGGATCCCAGAATCCGGTCCTATAGGTCGGTCCAGCGGGAAGACCCGGGCCGGGTGCGGCTCGGAGACCCGAGCCAACGAGTGAGAGAATCCAGGCCCGGCTCGAGCGGATCCCGCAAGCGGGAAGCACCAGGATGCATGCGACATGGCGCAGGTGACGACAGAAGAGTATCCTGAYCCGATCTGATGCGTGTGTGGATCGAAGATCGRGAGGATGMTCAGAACAGCCTCATGTTCGAAAGAGGCCAAGAGACCAAGGCTGGCGGCTAACCAAGTGGATTCAACTGCGGAGAGCATGGAGAGCTCTGACGCCTTCCATGCTGCCAAGCATTGATCAAGCAGCCAAGGTTCACTGCTACCAATCAGATGAGACCAAGTGTTGGGTGGAGACGATGAACGAAGTAGGCGGATCCAGTGCCGTCGCAGCACCAGCTACAGCAGTTGGAGCTGACTCCATCGTCATTGGCGAGGTGTACATGTCAGGGTTGCTGTGGAAGGGTTCTCGAGTGCTACGTGGATGAAGAACAGTGCATCGCATTGACATCTGTGCGGTTGCTGCAGGGCGGAAGCACAGGGCCGCTCGTTGCTGGCATCTTCGTGTGCTCGAGCGGTATCGGTGCATCGAGTAGGTGCTGGTAAGCTTGGCCACTGCGGTGGCGAAGCGAGGGACTTGGTGGCCTGCGCCGGCGTGATCGTCAGGTGCAGATCACGTTCTGCGCACGCGACATGGCTAGCGGATTCTGGGTCGTGAGTATGACCAAACGAGCGCAAGAGATATCAGCTTTCATCACACCTTTCGGGCTATTCCACTGGCTGCGCATGCCCTTTGGACTTAAAAACGCGCCACAKATATATCAACGCCTTCTCGACAATGCTCTCTATGGCGTCCTAATGCTGACCGACCATCAGCGGGAACTGGGGGCGGATGTGTTCAAGGACGGTGTTCCAGTGGATCCAGCGGCCAAGTCCATCTTACAGCGACGCTCAYATATCGATGACGTCGTCATCCCGGGCKYTGACTGGGATGCCCTCTGCTCTGCGGTGGACCGATTCCTATGTGTATGTGAAGAATGGAACCTGTCCATCAGTGTTCCCAAGAGCTCGTGGGGAAAACGCAAGGTGGACTATCTCGGCCACAAGGTGAGCACGGAAGGCATTGAGGTGAAGCCTAAGGACCTACAAGCGATCCAGAACCTCGAGCTTCCTCAGACTCTGCGCGGCATGCAAAGCATCCTCGGGAGCCTCAACTACTACAATTAATTCATCGAAGGTTATGCCGTGTATGCTGCTGTGTTGTATGAGCTCAAGGAGGTGGACTTTGCGAATTACCGAACGTCGTTGAGCAAGACGGGACCGGATCCAGTCGAGGTGGCGCCTACCCCAGGACTCGCACCACGTCGGACCCGCGCTAGCATTGCATTCGAAGCATTGAAGCGCAAGCTGGCCAGCGCGCCGATTCTACAGCACTTCCGACATGGCAAGGACACGGTCGTCGCGGTACACGCATGTGACTGGGCTGTTTTGGCCGCCATCCTACAAGAGTGTCAAGGAAAGTGGCCGCCGGTTCGCTTCGCGAGTAGGGTGTTGAAGGAGAACGAGCTCCACTACCACCATGCCGAAAAGGAGATCCTCGCTCTACTGCGGATCCTGTCGATCAACTTCAACATGCTGGCCGGCCACCACTTGCGGGTACACACAAGGTCGAGTACGATGAGTTGGCTCTTCAAGACCAAGTCACTGCAGGGACGTCTCGCCCAGTGGGCAGCGCTACTTTCACCATGGAGTCTCGAGATTGTCAAAGTCGCAAAGGCTGAGACCGAGGTCCTGGGGGCGTTGACCGCCTGCGTGGCACCGCCGGAATTCACCGACGAGATCCTGGCATCCATCCGCCCGGAAAAGGTCGGGCGTTCCAGGATCCAAGCTCCCGTGCCACCTATCCCCCACAGGGGAGCGTGGTCGTGGTCCGTTTTGATGGTTCTGCCTCACCGAAGCGAGGGATGGTTCCTGTGCAGCAATTGTGTGGTCCCTCGAAGATTGGAGTGTTATCAAGGCCGCCGGCAGGTTCTTGGAGGGTGTGAGCGTCAATGAGGCTGAATACAATGGGGTAGCCCTCGCACTCATCCTCGCAAACGTCACGGGGACCGACCACGTACTTGGGATCGGCGATTCCAATCTGGCAATTTGTCAGCTACGTGGCGAGATCGAATGCCGGGCGGATTCGCTAATGCTACGCAAAGCCGAGGTCGAGCACATCGCCGAGACGTTCAAGTCCGTACCGTACCTCCATGTGAAACGATCGTTCAATCAAGCAGCCGATATGCTCGCTACTCGCGTGGTTCAGTCTCGAGCTGACGTTCAGGAAGCGAATGCAGACCTTGTGGAGAATCTGGTCAAGCTGAATGGTTTACGACCGGTTGTGGATGAGTTACGGGGGACGCCAGACGMCACAGGTGAAGACCCCGACGGMGCAAAGGTCCAAGCTACGGCGCCGAACGTTCTTGCTGTCCAGACTCGATCACAAGCTCTCGAACATCAGCAACGTTCAGAACAGGCCATAGTGCCGGATCCAGACGCGGGAAACCAAGTTGCGGGGAACAGAGAATCAGGTCAGCTCGGTGCAGTCGCGGATTGTATCGACGATGCACACMSCCCGACGACCGSGTCGGGCGCTCCCGACGCTGTTCGGGATGTGCCCGYTTCGGGTGGAGCCGAAGGGGCTGACGTGGGYACTGAATTGGGCATTCAGGCCGAAAGGTGGAGACGTGTAGGCGCGGCGCAAGACGAAGAAGCATGGATGTGGAATCTAAAGTGCTTCCTTAAGGGCGACGTTGCTGGGCTTCCCCTGGACCAAGTGGAAGCCTGTTCCAAGGTAGCGAACATGTTCGAAGTGGACGCGCATGGCGTTCTACGGCATTTGAGCAATGGAACGCGACCGGATCCAGATGGGATCCAAGACTTACAGGCCCGTTTGGTGCTCCCCACCACCCTTCATGAAGACGTGTTATCCCACTACCATGCTAGCCTCGATGGATGCCACCAAGGGGTGACAAGGACTTTCGCCCGTCTACGCAAGAAGGATTATTGGCGCGGTATGTTCAGCAGCGTTCAAGCGTTCGTGGCGGGATGTCCAGATTTTATGACCGGCAAGGGAGTCCCTCGGATCCAGGCACAGTCACCTGGGAACATCGTGGCTACGAGACCTTTCCAAGTCGTGGCCATGGACTTTATTCCAGCCCTCCCGGTCTCCTATAACGGCAACTCAGAACTGCTCGGGTTCGTTGACCTGTTTAGCGGGTTTACCATCCTCAAAGCGACCCACTCACGTAGTGCTGCCAACGTTGCATCCGTGTATGAAGAAGCCGTATATCGAAGGTTCGGTGCGAGTGAAGCCCTCCGGCATGATCGAGAGGCAGGTTTTGTCTCSTCGTTCTTCCGTGAATTCAATGAGATCATGGGGCAGCGTCAACGGGCGACGCTCGCTTACCGCCCACAGGCCAACCGTGCTGCAGAGAGAAAAGTCCAGACTGTGACACGAGCGCTCAAGATGTACGTGTCCGACCCAGAACAAAGGGGCTGGGATGAGTACGCCGAGCGCCTGGCGTTTGGGCTCAACACCGCGGTTGACGGTACTCGACAGGACACGCCATACTACCTTGTCCACGGGTGGGAACCGCGAACCAGGTTGGAAGCGATGCTGCCCACTGAATCGGATGGGCCAGCAATACGGAAGCATGGCGGTGGCGAGCGGCGATCCAGAGGTCCTACACCTATGCGCGCTGCGAAGCAGCAAAGCTGGTGAAGAAAGCCGTGGATCAGCGAGCTGAAGCTGCCAACGCGCGGGCGACACCGGAACCAGGCATCGAAGCTGGATCCAGGGTGTGGCTATACCTTGACCGAGTCAAGGAAGGCTGCGTCAAAAAGCTGGCGCATAAGTGGCATGGACCCTTTAGAGTCAGCGAGATGGTGGGCGAACATGCTTGCCGACTGGCTGTGCAAGGGTCGGAATACAGGATCCATCCTGTGGTACACCTATCCAAGCTCAAGCTGTGCAAACCAGGCTACGAGCGGCCAAGTACCCAGCTGAGGGTGCGGGACGAAGCACGCTTCGACTTTGACGAAGCCCTCTTACCCGAGGATAGCTGGGAGCCAGATGAGGATCAGGGTGAATACGAAGTCTCCCGGACCCTAGACATGCGCATTTACAGGCCGACTCGCTATGGGCGCAAGCGGCGGCAGTACTAAGTAGAATGGCGTCAGTCTGGAGCAACGCCGAGCTGGGAAGACGAGGGCTACCTCACCTGTGGTGCTCTATTGTATGACTTCCATAGGAGCAACAGGGCTCGCCATCGTCTACAAGCCATGGCCGAGGAAGGTGACCCACAGTAACACGCTCGCGGCCAAGATCCAACAACGAACGAGCAACGGCAAATGAACGAGCGAACATATCAACATGTATTGAACGGGCTTAGAGTGGAGCATGGACTACAACGCGATTGGAGCCACACCATCGTCCAAGTACGGCTTCAGGCAAGGATCGGTGCGGAGCGGATGCTTGGCGGCGTGATAGAGATAGTAGTCTCGACTTGGATCTGCTTCGCGCAGTTCCGCGAGCTGGCGGGCCATCTCTTCCTTCGTGAGCAAGGTATTGTCATCGCTCTACGTGGGGACCCACGGGATCGCCGGCGGATGGAAGTGGAAGCAAGGATCGAGCCGGATCCGCCCAGTCGTCTTCTTCGCCTTCACCAGGCGACGGACCGCTGCTAGCAGGGGCTCCAGACGCCGAAGACGATGACTGTAGCGGCATTTGCGCGCCTTGTGATATTCGGCGTCCTGAACCAAAATCGTATGGGTCCGCTCCCACAAAGATCGGACGAACTCAGTGCCCGTTCCGCTGAAGGCGCCGGAAGTCGTCGTGCCCGGGGTCCCAGAGCCCTGGTTCAGGCATCAAGTCCGCGTATTCCGTCCAAGGCGCCAACCGGTCTAACTCGCTCAGTTCCATCGACTTCCAACGGCGGGAGGTACTTGGGAAGCTACAGACGGTCGGCGCGTGCGGGAAGAAGGATCTGGGAGGAAGCAGGTCCAGGGCGCCCCAATCCTGGGTCTTCGGCTCGCGGACACCTCGCASGATCTCCAGGGCCAYCTTGGAGAGATGACCCCACGGGACCATGTACTCGTGGGGGCCTTGGTCGGGCGCGCTTGGGGTGTAGGAGACGCTCGGGGCCTTGACCACGACGGGTTTGCCGCTGGATCGAGACTTCGGGTCTTGGCGCGTTTGGCTGGGGAGTTGGTCTGAGTTTTGGCCGGACGCTTCGGTCGGCGTTTGGAGTCGGCCGTCGTCGTCGGACGAGTCGTCCCCACCACCTCGAAGTCGGAATTTTCGCCTCCGTCTGCCCTGCTCCCTTCGGATCCACCGCCGCTGACCTCCGGCTCTGAGGCAAAGCCGTCCGCATCGTCCGAAACAGCACCGCTATATTCGGACTCCCCGATGTGATGAGCTGCGGTCGGTTTGGGCTCTCTGGATGCTGGGACAACGGACCCAGGGGCTGGTTGATCGCTTTGGCGAGCTGGCGCGGGTGTGACTGCCGCGCTCTTATTCTCCAGCTGCGATATCGCATGAACGATGAGTGGATGTGGACCGGAGTTTGGCTTTGGAGCGGCCTCATGACGGCCCCCGGCATTCATGGGGGCGCGCCTGAAGGGAGGTGCAGGGCCGGTAGTCTCGCTGGATTTACTTGGGGGCGCGGGCGCGTCCGACTTGTGCACCTCCGCGGGTACGGACTGGATCTCGGTTCGACGAACGAGAGGGCTAGCCGACGTTGGCGTCCCGAGTTCGCGCGGATCGGCTGGCAACAGCACTCGGAGGGCAGCCAGGATCTGCCGGCAGTGCTTCAGCGTGTCAGCAAGGCTGTCGAACGCGGCCTGCGATACGGTACACTCAGGGCGCTTTTCGGCTTCGGCTGTCTGGTTCCGCAACGCCGAGAGTTCCTGCTTCTGGATCTTGATCAACTGACGAGCGTCGGCCAGCTCACGATTGCGTTCCGAGAGGTTGTTCTCGAGGATCCTGCACGACAAGCCGAGGTTATGAAGCTTGTCGAACACCGTTTGGCCGGGAACGTACGTTTCGGTTCTGGTACGATCGCTGCGGAGCGAGGCGAGTTGCCTTCGGAGCTCGCTGATCTGCGCTTCACGGTCTTCGACCTTCTTCGCTGCGGCCTCGCTCTCGGCTCGCAGACGCTGATTATGACTCGTCAGGCTGGTGATCTTCTGCCGCAATGAAACCAGGCCACGCTCGCGGGACGCGGCTTGATCACGGGACGATTCGAGACTTTCCTTCAAGCGAGTTCGCTCTTCGGCCCATTTGGCTTTACGCGCTTGGTACCGCTCCCGGTATCGCCTGGCTTCATTGCTCGCCTCAGTGATCGCCGTGCGCAGGTTCGCCAACTCTCTGCGGGTGGTGTACAGATCCGTCTGGATACTTGCGCGGTCGTCCTCAGCTCGGCGGCGCGCCCGGCGTTCGATATTGGCAAGCCGCTGCAGCCCCCGCAGCAGCTCACCAACGCGCGGGATCCACTCACGGCTCCAGCGTTCCGCGTTGGCAGCTCGCTCTAGGCTTGCCCGGACAGCTGCAGCGGCTATCGGCGGTTCGACGACGAAGGTAATGTCCCCAACGAATTGCATCGAGGGGACAGGGCCGTCGTCACTGCGGTCTTCGTCAAGGCGTGTTTGCCACTTACCAAGGCGGATCCACGCGCAGGACGCGGGCACGAGGGACGCGGGAGCTAACAAGTACGAGCAGCGTCAGCGGAAGAAGGTGACGCAGGGAAGACGACGAGGTGATACGTACGTTGCTGGAGCTGGGGGCGTGGTCATGGTGTCGGCGTGGTGCGGAAAAATCACGAATTCAGTAGATGATGTAGATTTCAACGAGGTGCAGCTCGCTTTCAGGCGATATCGGTACCGTGTTCAAATCTWTTTAATAGGAGTGGTCTTGAATTTTGTTGAAATGCGTGTGAATACTCCAATGGCCACAACAGGCCGCTCCTTGAAGGTTCGCGCGATGCCCACCGCATCCGGCAGTTGGGCGTGCACGCGAAGGGGGCGTTTGTGGTGGAGCGGTACTGGAAAAGCC
>NSDO01000296.1:6393-51313 GCA_002286825.1 Lagenidium giganteum
CCAAGCACCCCACTTCAACCAGTCAACCTAGCGTCGATGAACACCAGGCGTCAGTCTGAGGAGCCAAGAACTGAGGACCCGCGCACGTTCAAGATGTCGAAGACCAAGAAGAAGGCCCAAGACGCCGAAGAACGTGCCGGTTTTGTGGCAGAGAGCGGCTTAGTCCCCACGGACAAGGCCAGCCCTCCACCACACAAGTGTTGGCATAGTCTGCGATGCTGGTCCATCGTGTATCCATCGAGCACGGTGCCGATGCCGCGGTCTACGCGCTCTTCTTTCCGTTTGTTGTCTTTGTCACGCCGGTATATCGCGAGGAACTGCTTGACAGATCGATTGCGTGGATGCTCTGGCGGCAGCACACCTGTTGGCAAAACCGACATTTGGGAGTTGTACAGATCGACTATTGTATTCACGTGATTTAGCATCGACGGGAGGCCCCAATTTCTCATTGTTACCGCGCTTGTTGGTGTTTGCAAGGACTTCTGCGCGGTAGCGCGCACACCGAGGTCCATCTGCCCGATCATCACCGAAAGCTTGCGTCGCCCACGCTCGGTAGCGTTTTTGTGGGCCTTTGTAGGTGCTTGTGGCCTTTCATAGACGCGTTCGCAAGCTCTCACGCAGGAGAAACTCACTTGGCGTCCCGTTCTCCATGTGATTGATCGTGTCATTTGGGTCCAAATAAGGGATCAGATTGGCAACGGTTTCCCATACAACCAAAACACTGTCAGACTCAGATTGTGTGAATTGGTATGTGAATCAGGGTTGCAACCTGGGGCTGCCTGTGTGGTTACTATCTACTAAATAAAATGCTGTGTGTGACTAAATTTAGTGAGATTTTGTTCAATCTAAAAGAACTCGAACAGTCGACTGCTGGATAAGCACGCTTGGTGATCTTCTGTTGGAATCTTTCGTTGTTATCCTCACTTCCTTGAAGACGTGAACTTTAGTTTGACAATGCGGGGATTTAAACGTACTGAACTTCTCGCCCGCTTGCATTTTCATTCGCCATCAGTTCCGGCTCAGCGCTCATATGTTCATTCTGGCGCCATCAGTGCCTACTGGTGACCAACCACGATGCGATGACTGACCTCTCGAACGCTCGACGTCGCGAACACCGCGGATCAACCAACGCTGACCTAAGCTCTGCTGTTTTTTTTCGCTTGCGAGGACAAATCGATGGCCTCGTCTGCGCTGGCCACCACTCATTCAATTCTGTCGGTCACTACCACTGCCGCGGCTTTTATCTTTGATCGCCATCTGGGATCTTTGTTCTGTGGCGCGTTGGATTGCACAACGCAAAACCTCGCTCTGTCACACATTGGCTCGCACGACCAACTGCGATAGGGACTCTTCGTACTCGATGCTTCCATTGCGATCGCGATCCAGGTGTTCCATTAGCTGACGCGCTTCAGAGGCTTTGAAATGGTGGTCGCGCATGAGCAACTCGAATTGCGCTGGCGATAAACATCCACGTTTGTCGGTGTCGTACTTCCGAAACACGGACTGGACGGTGCCGTGGGTCGACAGGATCCTGGTGAGTAGCTGCTTCTTAAGGCTTTCGACAGCGTTCTCTTTGGCTGCAAGCACTGGCAGCCGCGTGTTGTTGCCGCTACCGTTACTGTTCTTCGTGTCGGACGATGCCACGGGCTTTGCTTTGCGGCCATTCATATTGGTTGACACGCGGTATTTGTGCCCGTTGTTTGCGCCACCGCCATTGCCTGGTGGTAGAATAGCAAATCCCGCCACGAACTCGCGGTAGTCGATGAATCCGGACACGTCCTTGTCCAGATGGCGGATCACTTTCTTGATTTCTGGTTCTGGAAACTTGTATTGCTTGAGTACGGCCCGGAATTCCTTGTATTCGAGGCGTCCGTTGCCGTTGGTGTCGAATTTGCGGAACGCCAGGCGGAGATCGCGCGTTTGTTTGAGCATACGTTCAGCCAGTTCTCGCTCAATCTCGAGGATGGACTCAACTTCTTCGGGCGTGAACACTTCGTCACCTTGGAACGGATCATTGCCAACAGCCTCAAGCCGATCCTCGTTGAACACTGTGCAGAACTCGTCGTAGTCAACGGCACCCGAACCATCCAGATCCAGCCGCTTCAGCAGTGACTCAATATCCTCGTCGCGCGTGATGCCGTTGCGCTTCATGAAATGCGTAAATTCCTCGGCATCCAGCTCGCCATTGCCGTCTTCATCGTACTCGTGGAACGCTGCCTCGATGGATCCGTGGCAGTCTAAGACACGCTTGATCCACTTGAGTTCGAGATCTCGCATGCGCTGCATCCGGGCCTTCTTGAGCTCCTTCTGCGATAACAACGTCGAGGGGCGGCTCTCTTGATGCGCTGCTGCGTCCTCCCGGCGCACGTAGTCGTTGCGTTTGCGCACGCGTCCTTCATAGAAGATGGTCGCAAACTCTTCGTAGTCGATGGAACCCGAGTCGTCGACGTCCATGCGTCGGATGAGGCGTGCAATGTCCTGCTCGTCGGTCAAACCGAACTCGCGGAACAACTGCCGGATCTCGGTGTGGTTGAGGCTGCCCGAATGATCCACGTCAAAGGAGATGAACGCGTCGCGCAGCGTTGCGTATTTTTGCAGGACGCGCATGATCCATCTCTCTTCCTGTTCACGAACACGTTCCGCGTTCTTCTTCTTGGTCTGATGCTGGTACGCCCGGTGGTCCTGCTGCAATGTATGAAGTTTCTTCGAGCCGAGTCGTTGGGGATTGAAGATACTGAGGAACTCATCGAGTTCGATCGTGCCCGAGTTGTTCGTGTCCAAGCGCTTAAGCAGCAAGCGGATGTTGGACTCGTCTGTGATGCCGTACTGGCCCATGAGATCGCGAAACTCTTCGTAATCCAGCTCGTTGCGGTGGTGGCGGTCAAACTCCTGGAACGCCGCTTTCATCGAGTCGCACCGTGTCAGCACCTCCTCCATCCACGCGAGTTCCAGTTCTCGCAACGCTGCCAATCGATCTTTCAGTTCGTCCGACACCGCCGGGTCTTTCTGTACTTGCTTGGAGATCTTGGTGCGAATGCGCGTCGGGTTGAAGACACGTGCGAACTCGTCGAAGCTGATCGTGCCGCTGTTGTCCGTGTCCAGCTGCGCGATGATCGCTTCGATATCATCAGGTTTCTTGATGCCGTAGTGCTTCATAAACCGCCGGAACTCGTCCAAGTCTAATTCACCGCTGCCATCCGAATCGTGTTCTCGAAATGCGTCTTCCAGCGAGCTGTGGTTCTTGAGCACACGATTTACCCACTGCAACTCGACGTCGGCCAGCGACATCACTTGATGCACTGAATGCTTCTTGTTTGGACTGCCATCGCCTGTGTCCTTCGGTTCGTTCAGTTTCCATTTCTTCTTGTTGACCACATTGGCGAACGTTTGGTAATCGATGCTGCCTCCATCGCCACCACGGTTGTTCCTGTCCTGGTCCAGCTGCTTGATCACTTGCAGCGCCTCAGCCGGAGAAAAGCCGTGGTCTTGCATCAGCTCACTAAACTCCTGGTAATCCAGCACGCCGCTACCGTCGATGTCGTACTTGTTGAACACGGCCCATAGCCCGTCTGCACTGCCATTCGGGCGGTCTTGGTTGGGCCCCGAGCGCTCGCTCCCACCGCTGTGGCTATATGAGTGCGGCTGTACACCAACCATAGACTTCTTACGTGGCAGCGACTGCGTTGACGTCGTTGTTGTCAACGAGGAGCCTCCGTTAGCCATAGCAGCTCGCTTAGCTCGCTGCGCGATGCCTGAGCGCTCAGGATCGAACGTGGCGTACTGTGGGAACAGCCGAATGAACTCGACAAACTCGATTTTCTCCGACATGTCTTCGTCAAGGTGCTGCAGCAATACGTCCATGGCGGGCTTCTTTAACTTAATGCCCATGCCAAGCAGGAACGCGCCGAACTCGTCGTAGTCCAAGCTACCATTCCCATCGACATCGTACTTGCCAAACTCGTCGCGCAGGTTGAGGTTGGCCTTGCTCTTGCTGCGCATGCGTTGATCCAGTTTTGTGCGCACGATCTTGAATACTTCGGCGGCGTGCGCAGTGAGTGGCCCAGTGACGGAAAGTGGAGGCGGCGCGTAGAACAGCAAACCAGCAGCGAACTCGTCGTAGTCGATCTCGCCCGAGTAATCACGGTCCAAATACTCAATAGCTTGCTCCGCCTCCTCCTTCGTGCAGCCATAGTTGTACATGAACTGCTTAAACTCGTCATAGTCCAGATAGCCACTGCCATCGGTATCGAACTCCATAAACACCTGCCGAATCGTCTTGTTCTTGCCCATGACACGGTCACGCAGCTTCTGCCGCAGCAGCTCCATCGGCTCTTCCAGCGACTCTGGCGTTCGCTCGTTCTTGTTCTGTTTCTTCGTGCTCTGGTGCAATTGGAGGCTAGTATCGTCACGCGTCATCATTGGCTTCTTCTTTGAAGGAGACGTCTTGTTGTTGTAGCCTTGGTCGCTCCCCGCTGTGGCGCCACCAGCGAGGGCATTGAACGACACGCTCTGCGTTTTCCCTTTGTCGAAGTAGTTGATCAATGCCTCGGCGTCACCGCCGATGATACCGTTGTCTCGCAGCAAGCTACGGCACTGCGAGTACGTCAGCAACCCCGATCGATCAACGTCATATTGGCGAAACACGTCTTTGACAGTGCCTTTCGCCATGATGCGGTCCAGTAATCGCTGGTGCAAGTCTCTCGCGTTTCTTCCGGTACCAGCGTTCACGTTCCGCGTGCTTCCGTTTCGCTCAAGTTTGTTCTCTCCTACATAAGAACTCGGCACTCGGCCTCGGTTCCGGTCACGCTAACCACGCAAGAACACCACGTCAACCACGTCCGTTTGATCACCTGGCATCGTCGAGCTTAAGTCCCTCACCTCACCACCAGCTGGCACGTATTTCTTTTCGACGTTTCGCCGTGGAGCACGCGTGCCATTGCCATACTCGTCGTCATTGTCGTCAACGTTGGCGTTGCGCAGGTTGGAAAAGTCTTTGCCATTGCGCTTCGACGACTGCAACGCCATCGATGCCGCTGTTTGTTTTGTCGATGTTCTCGTCACAGCCGCCAGCTCCACAATCTATACAATCGTCTACGGGTGTGGATATCAATGTCGTTGTGCACACCAGCTTCCCCTCGTGCCCATGTCCCGAGGCATCCTGAAGCCAGCGTCGGTGTGACGACGTGGCTCAGCTCGCGCCGCCCACGGTACAGCACGCACACCGCACGCGCTCTCGTGCCCCAGCTAGCTGGCTGGCAAGCTATCTCGACCGCTCGTCCGTCTGCGGAGACACCCGCAATCGCTTGCTGCCAGCTAAAATGGTGCGAGGGAGCGCCCATTCATTCCAGTACGTTTCATTCATTCATTCATTTGGCCCTTGGCACAGAATGCGGCATTTCCCGCGTTAATTTCTTGCCGCGTTCCCGCCAAAAATATTGATCCTTACCGGTACGATCCGGTATGGCATGAAGGTTGAAGTGGCCCTGTGACAAATGCTTCCACGGTACTTTGGTGCATTGATCGGCCACGTCGGTGTCTGATCCGATCCTGACGTGAGCCACAGATCCGATCCGACCAACAGCTCAGAGCGACAACGCCCCACGAAGCACTCGACGACGATGATGATGCGAAGCGCCCTGCGATCTGTGGCCATGGCCCAGCGCACGCCTGCCGTGTGCAAGTCCGAGCTCGCTCGTGGCTTTGCAGCCGCGGCGGCGGGCAAGGACATCGAGATCAAGAAGGTCGGCATGGTCGGCCTTGGCCTCATGGGCCACGGCATTGCGCAGACAGCCGCGGCCGCGGGTTACCAGGTCGTGGCGCTGGACATGAACCAGAAGGCGCTGGATGCCGGCATCAAGCGCATTGAAGGCTCGCTCGGCAAGGTGGCTGCGCGTGGCGTCAAGAAGGGCACGATCACGGAGGAACAGGGCAAGCAGCAGGTGCAGTCGACGCTGGAGCTCATCACGCCGACGTTGCGCACGGAGGACTTGGAGGACTGTGATCTGGTGATTGAGGCCATCATCGAGAACGTGGACATCAAGAAGGACTTCTACCAGAAGCTGGGTCAGATCGTCAAGCCGTCGGGCATCCTGGCGTCCAACACGTCGTCGCTGCGCATTGCCGACTTCGCCGGCTCGTCGGGCCGTGCGTCGCAGGTCGTGGGCTTGCACTTCTTCAACCCAGTGCAGATGATGAAGCTCGTTGAGGTGGTGCGCACGGACGCCACGGATGCCGCTGTCTTTGATGCCTGCAAGGAGTGGGTGCACAAGATTGGCAAGCACCCAGTGTCGTGCAAGGACACGCCGGGCTTTATTGTCAACCGCTTGCTCGTGCCATACATTGCGCAGGCCATTTCGCTCTACGAGCGTGGCGATGCGTCAAAGGAAGACATTGATATCTAGATGCAGTACGGCGCCGGCCACCCAATGGGCCCAATCACGCTCGCCGACTACGTGGGCTTGGACACGTGCCAGTTCATCCTCGAAGGCTGGGTGCGCGACTACCCGAATGAGCCAGCGTTCTTTGTGCCAGATGTGCTGAAGCAAAAGGTGAAGGAGGGCAAGCTCGGCCGCAAGACGGGCGAGGGCTTCTACAAGTGGGACGGTGATAAGCGCCTCTAAACACAACGCTCATATGTGTGCGTCTCTGCTTGAACAGCATCGATTCCGTAGCGTCATTAACAACAAACCAAATCAAAAAGTACAAGATCAGTTGCATCGCAGATTGCGTTATAGTTTGGATAATTGGCGCTGTGAAGGGTGATCGCACAGCTGCTCGATGGACACTGGCGGCGATGGCTGTGTTGGGTATGCGTTGTTGAGCTCGATGAGCCAGGCAGCGAGCCATGCTCGCTTCTCGGAGTCACAGTTCTGGGAAATGCAGTCAAACAGCTTGCACTGGACCTGGTGCTGCATGCGCTGGTCGCTGGTCAGGCTCGCCACCAGCGATTCGAGCTCAATCGCGCACGGCTGAAGCAGTGACAGCGGTACAAGTTTAATGACCTCGGTCGCCACTTCGAGCAAATACAAAGCTGCTGCTGCTGTCTCGGCGGCGCTGTCGGCGTCGTCTGAACTCGACTCTGAAGACCTGGTGGATCGCATTGCCAGCAGATCGCGCACACGACGGAGACCTTTTCGGATGGCCCAGAGCAAGAAGGCATTGCGTTCGCTGGTGCGCCACGTGGGCGTGGCATACAGCAGCGTGCCACAGACTGTGCCGAATGCCATGGCCACGTCGGATTGGGACGCGTTGTCTGGAAACTGCAGCAGCACCGTCTCGAGATATGTCGGGATGATCTGCGTTGCCGGGACAATGCTGTTCAGATTGGCGAGAGCAAAGCCGAGGAATCGATGCGAAAACGCATCCAATGCCGCAACGTGGCAGCCCACGCCTTCAAACACGAGTGTCAGGAGCTGGTCATGCACGAACGGCGTGCACTGGAACAGCACAGTTCGGAGATGGCGCTGCAGCAGCAGACCCACGTTCAGATGTGCGTAGGCAGCAGGAAGGTTGAGAGACGCAGATGCTTCAGACGCAGCCATCGTGTTGCTATTCAGAGCTTGGCGCAGCAGCGTTGCGGCAACGACTTCCGGTGTGTCTTCCAACATGCGCTCAATGCCTTGAGTGACGGCGTCGACAGCAGTCTTAGAGTCTGGAGTGAATCTTCCAGTCACGCGAATGAACTCGAGACTGTTCAATACTGCAAACACAGGCAGCATGGTGGAGTGACGGTCAGAGGCTCGCAAAGTGAGCCAGTGGCACACGTCGACCACTTTCTCGTACGCCTCTCGCCAATACGCACACAAGCGCTTCATTTGTGCTTCGTTCTCGCTGGTCTTGAAGTCATCCGAGGAAGTCTCGAGCCACAGCAGCGTAGGTCCACGGAATGTGTCCTCGGGCAGTATCGACTGCCATGAATGGAGCGTTAGTGCTGCTGAAGTGGCGTAAACGTCCATGAGCTCATGTGCTGCCAGCTCGAGCGCTGCCACCACCACGCGCACGTGCATAGGCGTCAAGACAGCGCGTGAACTGATCAGCAGCTGCGACGTCATCTTGGTGTGCGCTGAGAGAGCCTGGAAACGCAGGACACGTGGAACTGACACGCTGGCTCGCAACAGCGCCCAGGCATGAAGCGCCGGCGCCTCAGCAGATAGTTGGTCGCCGGCCACGACGCATGCGCCCAAGGCCGTCGCAATGCCGCAGAGCGGATTCGACATGTCCAGTTCCGATGACGTCTCGGCCAGAAGCTCCACCGCAGTTCGCTGTAAGCGCTCCAACATAGCGCGAGCCTTGTCATCCTTGTCGGCGGCAGCGGCCAGCAGCATCGACGCCATGCAGATCACAGTTACATCACCGTTGAGATGCTTGGTGTTGGTGACGCGCTCAACGTGATCGACGAGTGAGCGCACCGTGACATCGCCCACAGTGGTCATTGAGCACCGGATGTGCAGGACAGCAGCGGGGAGACATGTCACGAAGAACGCCACTGGCTGAGGTTCCATCAACGCTCGTAAGTGCGTGACGAAGAGCACCACCAGCTCGTTGACCACGCTTGGACCATGCGGAGGAAGGAGCTTCGTAGACGCCGCTTGCAACGGTTCGACCAGGGCGTCCCACATTGCGAGGCAACGATCGGTACTCGACGACAATGCCTGGGAATGGCTCGGATGTGCAGTGAACGCCATCAGTACCGGGGTGTCGAGTCCTGGAGCGAGAACGTGGGTCTGCGCGCGGATGACGTACAGCCACGCAATACAACCAAACCACGTGGCGAAGATGTCCGAGGGCAAAGCGTGCGGCGCATCTTCCTTCGTCGATGGTGCGACTATGGGCAGGACGTGCTGCAGCACGTCGACGACTGCGCTCTTCAAGTTCTGCTCGCCCGAGTTGACAATTCTTCCGCTCGTTTCCTTGATCCACGCGAGCAACACATTGAGCTCAGTCAGCTGCGGTGGGGTGTGGTATTGCGGAGTCAGGGACGCCCGCAGCGCGTCGAAGAACGCATGTTGGTCGTCCAGCGACAGCGACTCCAGCGGCTGCATTTTGACGTGGTCGGAAATGCGAGGTGAGTAACTCTGGGAAATGAACCGCTCCAGACAATCAATTAATTAACGGAGAATTGCAGAATTGCTGCCTGCATGACGACGACTTCCGACTTCACGTAAACTTCACGGAAACTAACGTCGAAGATAAATATTTCCATCGCCAAGCGCGCGAAGGATACGGACGGCTCAAAGCTCGTTCGGATCATCCTCTTCGTCTTCCACTTGCATCGCTATTGTCATGGCCATGACATGATCACGCCGCATCTGTTCGTAGTGCTTGATCGCAGCTGCCTGGTCCTGCCCTGACGCCAACTCCATGGCTAGCATCAAGTCGGACAGCTGTGTTGGATCGACCTCAGGTGTGATCGACGAATTGCGCGCCAATGTCGGCATTGCCAGTGTGAGAGAGGTTGGTAGCAGGTCTGTGTACACGAATCTGGAGACTGAAGCCGATTTCACCATCGAGGCCGTCAAGTATGTGTCGGCAGAGCGTTCGATGTCCTCGGGTGTAAACGTCGAAAAATCACGCTTCTCCAGGAATTCGTAGATGCGCGCAACCAGATCCGTCGCGTATGAACCAATGTCGTCCACCTCGATGGACATCAATTGCCACAACTCGTCGCCCTCCGAGCAATCGAGTTTAGACCGGCACGTTGGGCATGTCTTGCTTTGTGATGTCCTGTGGGATCACGATTGTCAGCGACAGGAAGTCCGTCCAACCGGAACGTACTCGAATCCTTACCAGTGTTGAAAGCAGTAGAGGCAGAAGCTGTGAGTGCATGGTAGCACAACTTGCTTTTTCTTGTCCATGCAGATCTGGCATTCCATTTCGTCAAACTCAGGCAGGTCACCGCTGTATACATCAATCACAATGTCAGCGTCCGATGTAGTAGAAGATGAACTCCGATGGGCAATCAGTCCACGTACGCTTCTGAGATAGCCGGTTGTACCGTGTGAGCTGCACAGGCCTTGACATCTGTGAATCACATGACGAAAATCTATCTGTTAACCACCGTACCATTCATAGAAGAATGAGCAATAGCCGTAGCCATACCTGACAAGAAACAATAGATATAGTAGAACTGACGGACTGTGAGCACTCGTGCTCGTCCGATCGTCTCGGGCTCCTCGGCTTCCTGGGTGGGCTCCCCCATGACCATGGGCAAGATCGCCCCAAACGACGTCGGCACTTCTCCTTGTCGACGAACTTTACGCACTTCAACGTAAACCTGCGACGGCCATGCTGACGTCAATACCACCGTCGACCCAGTTAATCGCTCGACGCTACTCACATTCCCTCGAATCCGCCACAAATACGGCAGCATATCGGCCGAGATGCGGTCGTTCACCACAATGCGGAACGCCAAGCGACACGTCTTCGGCGTTGGACAGAGCCGTGCCCTGATACATATCCATCACGCCACCAGCGCACAACATCAGCATCGCCCAATTTGGGGGATCGACGACACACGTCCGGTACGAACCGCCTACCATTCGTTCGCTTGCTTCAGGTGCGTCCCCAGATCCACGAAGGATCCCATGGTCTGGCGGATGCGCTTCTTCATCTTGTCCTCCGGTATGGACGACGTCGTCTGCCCCATTAGTGTTGTTGTTGTTGTTGTTGTTGTTGTCGATGATGTTGTTTTTCTCTTGATTCGTGCACGGAATATTTACGTCTGTGCAGTGCTGTCGCTCCGCACGCGCGCGTGTTCTCACCGCGTCCACGTGGTCGCTTGCTGCAGGGGCAGGTGGTGATCACCAAGTGGCAGCACCCACCACAGCCAGAGCAGAGCAGAGCAGAGCCTCAGAGCCTCAGCGCTTGTTGCCTTTTCGCTTGCTTCTCTTCGCGAACAGTCAGAGAGAACTCAATGTTGAATGCGCACCCGGTTTGCGCAATTGCAGCTGAGCTTTAGGGAGATTATGCAGCTGTCCTACGGCGGGCATCGGCAATTCTTCCGAACGCGAGCAAGCAGGCTTTCGGTCTCCACAGCCGCGGGTAGGGTTGAATTGATGTGTTGAGGGCGATCATTTGGCTGCAGCACCAAGCACCATCCCAGCAACCACCTGGTCCGGCACCGCGCGTGGCGACCAGCTGCCTCTGATTGTCGATTGCCTGAATGCACGTTCCTCCCACGAGTCTCCAGCGAATGGTGTGTGCGGAAGGCTGGCTGAGCCCATGTTCACAACGTGTGTCCGACATCTGCTCCTTGCACTGCTCACTTCCTCAGCTTGAAGAGAACGAGGCGGGCGAGCAGTAATTGAAAATAAAGAACAAAATTTCTCGGCGAAGCGCGACGCACAACCGAGCCCACGAACACAAACCCTCATGCGGATCGGGTTGGAGAGGGTATGCAATTAACGAGACACGCCGTCACCGCGCGTGTCGCTTCACGACCCAACATGGGTGACCAAGCAGATGCTGGCGCGGATGGGGACAGCAACGTTGTCGCGTTGCAGCCCAAGCGCACGACGTCCTTTGCCGCCACGGCCAAGGGCAAGAAGGGAGATGTCGCTCCAAGCGTACGCGACAATAATGGCATGGCTGTGTGTGTGTTTACCATGGACTTACGGTGTGTATATGAGCGTGCTTGAACCAGACGAAGCAGGAATTGATCCAGAAGATCGAGCGGGAGCGTGAAAATTCCAAGTATTGGGCCAAGATCTTGCTTTTGTTCCCACTGGCTCCGATGCTGTTTGCCATGACCACGGCTGCCGTGGGCGGCGTCGTCATCAACGTGGCCAGCTCGACGTGCAATACGCAATTGCTGCGTAAGTGCGTCTATAACTGATTTGCAGCCAACCGACCCATTCAACAATGCCGTGACAGTCGGATGTGCATGTGTCTCTCCTCCACCACTTCGACCATGCAGGCTTCATGCAGGGTGCAGTCGTGCTGAGCCACATGCTCATCATATTCTACTCGTGGCTGTGGCTGGGTGGCCTCCGCATTCGCAGTCTGCGCTTGTTGCGTGTCATCTACTTTATCTTCGGCTTGTTGTGCTTCATCTGGTGGGGGCTCTATGGCACGCTGCAGGCCGTGAAAGCCACCAACAGTGGCTTTCAGTCGTGCTTGTCCACGGCGCCAACTCTCTACATCCTGTCGCAGTTCGAAGTCGCTGGATTCTGGATCTTGTTTTTGATCTTTGTGGGCTACATCGTCCAGGGCCGGCTGGAGAAAGCACGTGAGGCTGCCAAGGAAAAGAAGCGCAACCGGGAGCAGGAAGAGAGAGAACAAAAGGAGAAAGAGGAAGCCGAGGTACGCGACAAGATCCTGAATGAGGCGCGAGAGAAGGCGCGGTTGCAGGAAGAGGAGCAGCGCAAGCAACTCGCCGCCGAGCAAGACCAATTGTTCGGCGATAACGACGAAGACGACGCCAAAGTCGCTGAGCCCGAAGAGGCCGACGCTCCTATTGCCGAAGGTGGAGACGAAGAAGGAGACGATGACGAAAACCAAGGATATGAAGACGGAAAAGACGGTGGTGGTGGTGACGACGATGACGAGGAAGCCGACAAAGCCAAGGCCACCTAGAATATCCATGACCGAGTTGAAGTGGCGTTGTCTCGTTTTGTCAACAATACTGTAAAATATATGCGAGATTTGGCACCTGGTGGTTTTTACCACGCGCAAAATGACACATTGGCCGTCGTGACCGTCACTCTCTGCACCGTCACAATCAAAAGTGCCGGAGAAAACCAGCGACCGGCACGATGAGCGCTGGCGCCAATGGGCAGACGATCACGGTCTGTGGCAACGTCTTCCGGTGAGAGCGCTTAAAGGTGGTAGCTGGGTTGTCCATGGTGCAGAGGCTGAAGTGGTGTGCGTGTGCGTTCTCTGGTTGTGTTATTTGTTTGTGTGCTGCAGCTTGGTGGAAACCATCGGTCGCGGCTCTTATGGCACGGTCAGTGTGCCCCCCATGTGCGTCAGGGCGTCGATTGAAGGGGCTGACGGTGCAGCGTGTGTGTGTGTGCGGTGGTGCAGGTTCACAAGGCGGTGAATTTGTCGTCGGGAGCGGCGGTGGCGGTGAAGATGATCGGGAAGGACAAGTTGCGGCGCCCTCATGAGCGGCAAAGCATCGAGAAGGAGATCGAGACGATGCGCGTTGCCGTGGAGCAGTTTGAGAACGGGCACCCGCACATTGTGCGGCTGCTTTGTACAAAAGTATGGTTCTGCTGTCTCTGAGTGTTCGTGACGGGTGGGAGGCTGACCCTGGCAACCTGGATTTGCAGGAATCTCAGCATCATATCTTCATTGTTCTGGTACGTCGGCGCCCCAGTTTTATTCACGAAACGTGATACAGTTGGTTAATTGTTGTTTGAGTAGGAATACTGCGCTGGTGGTGATATCTCGGATTTGATCAAATCTAGTCGAGGGCTGTCGGAGCAGCAAGCACGCTTGTACATGTCCCAGCTAGGTAATTAATTGCTGTGATCCACGTGCACTTCGTTGTATGAAAACGAGGTGATTTACTTGTCGTCGTCCGTTATTGCTGCTGGCCCATATAGCCTCCGGTCTTCAGTTTTTGCGATCTCAAAACGTGGTTCATCGAGACCTCAAGCCAGCAAATTTGTTGTTGTCGTCCAAGAATGCGCAGACCGCCAAGCTCAAGATCGGTGGGTATATCGTTCACTGTTTGAGTTCCAACACCACTAACTGTTCTCATCCTTTTTTCAGCTGACTTCGGTTTTGCGCGAGAGTTGAAGTCCGAGTCAATGGCGGAAAGTGTGGTCGGCTCGCCATTGTACATGGCCCCTGAGTTGCTCGAGTACAAGAGCTATGATGCCAAAGCGGACTTGTGGTCTGTGGGGATCATTCTATACGAAATGCTCGTAAACGACCATCCGTTCTTGGTGGTGGACAGATGTCATGCAACGAATCACCTGGCGCTTCGCAAGAACATTTATCGGTATTTCGAACGAAACAAGCGCTTGCGCTTGCCATCACATATTTCGGTATCACCAGAATGCGCAGAAGTGTTGGAAGGATTGTTGCGTGTCGATCCTCGAGAACGAATCTCGTTCGAAGAGTTCTTCCGCGCCAGTTTCATTCTACCACCTCCTCCCGTCGACCCACCAGAGTCGGCAGATTTGACAGGCTCTGCGTCTTCGAATAGGCAAGCACTGGTGGCTGAGAAGCAACCGGAATACGGTGGGTACAAGGTCCTTACGGTTATCGTATTGCGTTCATCATAGTGACGGATGTTGCATGCAGACGATTTGTCGTTTAGTGACGAATATGTGATCGTCGACAAAGAATACGAAGATGTCGGTCGCAAGGTACTGGATGCTCAGGACTTGAACATCGGAGCTAAAGCCGCTGTTGAAGAATCTAAGCCGCCGCAAGACCTGGCTGAGCCACCAGCCCCGTCGGTCCCCGAGGTACCCACTTCTCATGTTCCCGTGACCCCGATTCCTCCGCCAGCCCCAGAAGAAATTAAAGACAGTTATGTGGCTGCGTCGTCTCCGCCACAAACTATTGGTATTGAGCCATCAAATGCAACTGTTGAGCCCAAGCGCAAGGGAGTGCGGTTTGCCGAAGTGGAAACCCCGAGTCCGGACGTTCATGACGCGATTGCCGGTGGAGCGGACTGGATTTCGGACGACAACCGCCTCGAAGAATTACTTGGAATTTGCTACAAAAGTTTCTCTTGTGGAAGTGTGGCGCTGTTTGTTCCCACACCGTTTGGAGATTACATCGCTTTCCACGAAGGCTGCCCTCACTACTACTTGTCAATGGAATCGATCGAAGCATTCAAGCGCGACGGTTCCAATCCGTCGTATGTCCTGGGAACTATTGTGTTCATTGAAGATTACGAGTCGACTACGGTAATTTCTCGTGCCTCGGTGGTATCCGTCGTCCAAATTGTGTCTGATCGTGGTCGTGCACAACGTACAGGACCGGAATCCGTTTTGCTTGCGAGAAGGAACGACGTATCATGTAGTCACAGTGACTCCACTATCCGATGGACAGCACGCGACGTCCGACGCAAAAACCTCGCTGACTGACGAGCTGCCATTGTCGCAAGTTCTCTCCTCTCGATCTCCACGTGGGTCAGAGCCCACTGGTAGCTTCTCAACAAGCCAATTGCCCTCCACAACAACCGTTCACCAGCGGATATCTTTCCGCACTTTTCAAATCAGCCACCTTGTTTTGTTTTTCCTCCGAGCGGGCAAGTTGCCGTACGTTGCGTTCAACGAAGGTGCACCACATTACTATCTTGCCAACGAATCCATCCAAGCGGCAAGAGCTGGAGACCCCAACGACAAGTTACCGGCATACATCTGCGGCGAAATCATCTTCATCGATTCTTTCCAAGCGACAGAGGTGAGTCTCATGTTTCGATCAGGTAAATTGTGGGGAGGCTGACTCAGTGGCGCGAATGACAGGATTTCAACCCATACCGTCTGCCGTACGGCACTAGATTCCATGTCGTCACCGTGGCGAATCCAAAACGAACGTAAGCGTATTGAATGGACGTTCAATTCCAACTGTGGTCGTGTTTTTTCTAATGGTATAATGCACCCTGAACACAACGCGTCCGTTCACTTTGGGTCGTGCCGTTTCGACGTACGACGAGAATCAGAGAGGAATCCTTAAGAAATTAGCACGGCAATCGATGATCGTAGTTAGCACTCTATGTCTCTGATGCGTTCATTTTCCACTGATGCTTGACAGTACCCGTACCAAGCTCGCGATAGCTATCACCAGAGCGAGAAGTGCAAGGAGATTTGTGACATCGCCTGAGATAATACTTGGCGAGATAGACATTCATACACACTCATTTAAACACGACACAAGACACACTGCCAGTGGTTAAGTTTAGACTCTCAAGCTTCGGTTAGATCGGATTTTCATAGAGGTAATCCTCTTTGTTGAAATCGGGGGGGTGTAGTGCATGGCAGTGTTTGCAATATTGTGGTACATTCGTCCCAACCACCAATACCCGTTCCGCCTTCAAAACAAACGACGAGGCCTTAAAAGAAGCCACCCCGACCATGACTTTCTGCATCACGTCGGCGAATTTTGAAGAGATTGGCTCTTTGACCGGAAATATACCGTTGACGTCACGAACCCAGACTTTGAGTTCACGATCCGGATTAGCAGCGTGATGTGGAGCTAGCTGACCAGTCGCGGCGTGCAGCAGAGGCGACGCCAAGTTGCCAGAACTCATTTCCAACTTGGTTTGCTGTTGTGCTTGATGCACGGGGGCGAGCACCAATGACCACCCAGTACTGTAAACAAATGCACATTACCTGTCCCATTCTTTTGGCAATTCCAGGTGCTCGATCATAACCTGCCTGCAGGGAACACTTGGTGTTCCTTCTCGATCTGGAGACACAGAGTGCACTGATTTTGTTCGCACGCGGTTTTGTTCCAGCTCGAAGGGGATGCACACGCAGACCTAAGTGGGCAGACGTGTTGGTTTAGGTTACATTATCCGCTCAAGCATTGCACGAAATGGCATCTAGAGTACTCCTGAAATGCCGCATAAATTTCCTGCATGGTACATTATCTAAAGCTTAGAGACCGCGTGTGCTTATTGCAGTGGGTACGCTGCAATTTCGTTGCCGACATCGGACACCAACACCAAGTTCTGGTGCAGGCACGTTGTGATCGCGTTGGGCTTGTCGCGCACCTGGAAATCCTTGACAACCAACTCCGCTGTGGCTTCGTCGCCTAGTGCCTGGGCGTAATCCCAAACAGTGATCTTGCTGTCATTACCACTGGAAAGCAGCCACTCGTTCTGACGGAACGCTGGGAAATGCACTTGCGATACAATTGCCTGGTGGTTGGTCATTCGCCGCACGATCTGACGTGACGCAAAGTCCACGACAGCAACCGTGGCATCGCCCAAGCCCGCAGCAAAGCTCTTGCCATTTGGCGCAAAGTCAATGGCATGGACCAGCGGCGGGTTGAACATTTGGTTCTGCGTGCTCTCTGGTCCAGCGCTAGCGGCATCCAGTGAGTTCATCCCGGCATTGAGGTCGATCTTGAACTTGAGACGGCCACGCGAAAAGTCCCAGAAGAGCAACAACCCGTCCATGCCGCCCGAGACCAGGTCCCACGCCGCGTTCGGTCGGAACGGCGCGCACATGCAGATATTGGTGTGCTGTGCACGCAGCGTCTTGTGTAGCTTGTGCGACTGCAGGTCGTAGATACGAATATCGCCATTGTCGTCCGGTGCAGAGAGATACCGGGCCTGCTTGGATGGGTGCACGGCCAGTGTGTTGATCTCGTCCTCGTTGTCTTGCAGCACTTCCTTGCTCGAGCAGTCCAAGATCAAGCCTTCCTGGCGCAAGTCGAACGTGAGGATCTTGTTGCCGGAAGCCACGTACAGCAGCGACTCGGTCGTGCGGCTGAATGCCAGCGAGTTGACGGCGTAGTCGTCCGTGTCATCGCTGGGTTGGCCACCCAGGGCCTTCTTGACGTTCAGGCAGCGCGTTGCACGGGTCGTGCGCACGCCCCAGAGTCGGCACGATCCATCGTCACTGCCAGACACAAGCACGTTGGCATGCTTGTCCTCTTGGCACAGCAACGTGTTGACGCCAGCGCGATGGCCCCGGAACGTCAGCAGCGGCGTCGTCATGTTGGCGACCTGTCAATGGCAATTGACACGCAAGCCGATTGGTGTCCGCGATTTTGACCAATCATCTTCGTTCTGATATCATGATTGGCTGAAATAGGAAATGTTTTTGTTTTGGGGTGGGACACACTAACTTGGGCTGTGTTGGTTTGGTTTGGGGGAGAAATCCAAAGCCTCACCTGGAAGAACGCCTGAAGGCAAAGCCGGCAAAGTATCCAGACGCCCTCGACGCAGCGGCAATAGGAAGCGATCATGGTGCGTGCGCGGAAGCAGAACCATTGCAATGGATAGAAGATGCAATAAGCTGTGTGGCGGTGGGTGGGCGTGGTGCTGACAGTTTGAGTGTGTGCGTGTGGTTGCAGTCGATCTTGTCATACAACGGTGCCGCGATCATTGCGATGGCCGGCAAGGACTGCATCGGCATTGCCTGGTACGCCGCGTCGTCATTGAAGAAGGATGGAATATGTGGGAGGATATTAACGAAGAAGACTATGTCTGGTGACTGGTATCGTGTAGTGATACGCGCCTGGGCATTCAGGGGCAGACGGTGGCAACAGATTTCCAGAAGGTGTTCCGCGTGACCGACAAGTGCTTCCTCGGCCTGGCGGGCTTGGCAACGGACGTGCAGACTGTGTCCCAGTTGTATGTATTGAAGAACGTGTGGTTGGTGAATAGCGCTGATGGAATCTGTTCTTATCACAATAGGCTGAAGTTCAAGGTCAACATGTACAAGATGTCGGAAGAGCGCGAGTTGAAGCCAAAGACGCTGAGCGCATTGTTGTCCTCAATGATGTACGAAAAGCGGTAAGACAAGCGCACGTCGCTTTTGATTTCCTGTTCAGTTCGTGACGTTGGTGATTGCTTCCTGTAGCTTCGGTCCATGGTTTGTTGAGCCAGTCATCGCCGGTCTCACTGAGGACAACAAGCCTTTCCTCTCGAGCATGGATTGCTTGGGCTGCGAGATGATGACAAAGGACTTTGTGGTTGCTGGTACCATGGAAGAAGCTCTGTACGGCATGTGCGAATCGCTGTACCGACCAGACATGGTGAGTGTTCTCTTGCTTCCTTCGCTTCCGTGCAACCCGGTTAACCCAATCCTTGCCATTACAGGAGGCGGATGACTTGTTCGAGACCTTATCTCAGTGCCTCCTCTCTGCATGCAACCGTGACGCCATGTCCGGTTGGGGCGGCGTCGTCCACATCATGTAAGTGACTATACCGATAAAACTCGTATTGAGACGTGGCTCACATTCCCACGTTGTCCACGAGCAGCACGCCGAAGGGAGTAATCTCGCGAAAGCTTCGATCGCGTCAAGACTAATTCTCTCCAATGACCTGTTCATGATCTCCCCGCCGGGCATCCGCACACACACACATACGAGTGTGTGAATGTCAGCATTTAAATCATGAGCTACAGTATTGAGCAGCATTTTCACTTGCACTTCCTTGTCATAACTACCACCACCACCCAGCTATGACGTGGACCACATCAAACCGCAATTGCTAGTTATTTTCGGAATTGTTTCGCAGAGCCAATTAAACTATTGCTGATCATTGTTGTCGACTGAGCCAGATCACGACGTGAGCGATGGCTCGGCGTGGTAGTGACCATGACGCCGGCGAGCGCTTGCCGTGGGGCATGGAGAAGAAAGAGATGCAGCCAAGCTCGCTGAAGGCGCTCACGGACGACAAGTTGGCACGCTTTGTCATCGGTACGCAAAAGAAGACGCGGTTCGAGCGAGAGAAAGAAGAGCGCGAAGCCAAGAAGCGCAGGGCCGACTCCGAGGCCGCCGCCATTTACGCCACGTTTGTGGCGTCGTTTGAAGACGACGACAACGATCAAGGCAAGACGTTTGTGCGTGGCGAGGTGAGGAGTGTATTATGGCATGTTTTTGCGAGCAGTTGGTCGTGGAAGGTCCTTGCTCATCGTGTCGTTGCAGACAATCCGTCACGAGTCGAGTGAGGCACGGAATGGCCATGGTGGTGGAGAATCTGGGGCTGTCTATCGATTGCAAAGCCACTCAAGCCATTCGTCTCGACAGGCACTGACCAACAAGACCTCGGAAATGGACCGAATGCTGGAGGAGATGAAGCGCCGGGACAACCACTCCACTGTAGCTCCTGCCGGTGCGAGTACGGCAGGCAAGAAGAAGCGAGAGATCGACGCCTTTTTGGAAGAAATGAAGCAGCGCGGTGGTGACTCTAGCAGCAGCGGCGGTCGACACGCTCCAACGGGGTCGTTTGATGATGGCGACCCGGAAACCACCAACTTGTACGTTGGTAACCTCGCGGCTAGCGTGACGGAGGAAGTGCTGCACCGCCAGTTCAGTCGCTTTGGCCGAGTCTACTCAGTCAAGATCATGTGGCCTCGCTCTGAGGAAGAGCGACTGCGCAAGCGCCACTGCGGGTTTGTGAGCTTCTTCGAACGACGTGATGCCGATGAAGCGCGCATCAACCTTAACGAGAAAGAGCTGGAAGGGCTGCCAATGGTTGTGGGCTGGGGAAAGGCCGTCAAGATCGAGCCAAGCTTGAAGGTACGTGCTGTATGGAGCTGGTGCAAGGTCTGTGGGGGTTGACATGTAGCGATATCATGGATTAAACGACAGCAAATTCAAGTTCAGCTGCCGGCAGAAGATGCCACGCGCCAGCGAATCGATCGTTTGGCTCGAACAGTCTCGACTGATGGCAACCAGTACGAACAAATGATGATGCAGCGCGAGGCTGACAATAAGGACTACGAGTTTCTTCGCGATCGCTCGTCTGCCTTAGGGATCTACTATCGCTGGCGTGTGTATGCCTACGCCATGGGTGATTCCGACACATCCTGGTCCGAAATGCCATTCATGATGGTGCCAAACGAGCCACTCTGGGTCCCACCGCCAGTCCGGAGGTCGAATGATCAGCGACAGCAACGTTCGACGTCGTCTTCGCTCGCGAGACGCAGAAGCCGCAGCGCGAGTCGAGAACGTTTTTCACGTCGAAACATCAGTCGGCGAAGCCATAGTCGCAGCTCGAGTCGAAGTAGATCGCGTAGTTCCAGATATCGTCGATCAAACAGAAGTCCGAGCCGTGACCGCAGTCGCGACTCCTATCGGCGCAGACGCAGTCGAAGCAAGAGCAGAAGCCGAAGCTCAAGTCGCTCACGCGGATCTCGTCGAAGATCGCCATCTCCCCACTCGTCACGCTCATACAACCGTGGCCGTGAAGACCGAAGACGTACGAGCGAGTCGCCACGGCGATCACCGCGCAAGAATGAACGAGACAGGTCGAAAGATCGTAAGCGTGACGCAAGAAGCCGAAGCCGTAGCGTAAGTGGAAGCAGTGACAGCAGGGGCCGCAGAAGTCGCAGTAGAGAGCGTCGCCACCGTCGCTCGCGTAGCGACAGCCGCACTCGCCGAAGTCCCAGCGATGGTCTTCATGGCACCAAGCAACTGATGACGGGGCAGCAGTTGGCCAACGCTCGAGATAAAGAGCGTGGGCGTGAGCGCAATCGCCTGCCAAAAGAGGAGTACGAGATCTTCCAGCAGTTGTTGCGTGACCTGACGGTTGAACGTGAGTCTGTGAAGCGCACGATGGGTTTCGTACTGGACAACTCGGAAGCGGCCGTGGATTTGGTTCACATCATGCTCAAGGCCTTCCGGAACGACGAAGCGACGCCCGTGTCCAAGATCGCGTATCTCTTCGTTGCGTCCGATATCCTACACAACAGCTCTGCGTCCGTGAAGAACGCATCGCTGTTCCGTACCACGTTCCAGGAAGTGCTACCAGAAATCGTGGACCAGTTGCGCCAGGTACACAAGGCCATCCAAGGGCGCATGTCCGCCAACGCCATGAAGGATAAAGTGCTGAGCGTGTTGACGGCGTGGGAGAGTTGGAGCCTTTTCCCGCCGCTCTACATGGTCGGGCTGAACGCCACGTTCATGCGCAAGGTAGAGGAAGCCGACTACGAGGCGCTGCACCCTATCACCGTCCCTGAAGGCGTTGACGAAGAAGTGTTGCGAAAGAAGTGCAGACAGGCAGGGATCATGGCGACAGGCACATCCACTCAGCTGCTAGCACGACTACAATGGCTGAACGAGTTCACATCGCCTACCACAGCACCAACAGCTGTCGCTACCTCAGCTCCAGCAGCTGCTGTGTCTCGCCATTGTCCGCCGCAGCCACCAACAACAACGAGTAAAGCAACGAGTGAAGCGATCAAGAACTCTCCTCTTGTACACGATGTCGATGGACAGCCTCTCGATGAAGAAGACATTGATGGCAGCCCCGTGGACAGCGATGTGGATGGCAGCAAGCACAGAAACAGCGGCAAAGACGATGTTGATGGCGCTCCTTTGGATGAAGATGTCGATGGTGAGCCTCTTGATGATGATGTCGATGGAGAACCCCTTGATGATCCTGTTGAAGATGTTGACGGTGAGCCACTGGACGAAGACTTGGACGGCGAACCAATGGACGAAGAAGATCTCGACGGCGAACCACTGTGAGATTAGCTACTACCAGTGGCTCACTCGCTCGGTGCTGGCGGTGGAGGCGTTGCATCTGCATCTGCATCTGCTGCTGATGTCGCTGTTGCTGGTTGTCTACTCAACACAGCACACACGCGGTCCAAATGAGCAAGCAAGCAAGTCGTCGTTGGCCCCCACCGGTGTGGACGTGACTTACGTCAGTGATCGTTGTCGCTGCCTTTCCTGTAATAAAGCAATGTGCAGTGTCTGCAAGTGGGTCTCGCGCTCTCGTATTTCATCCATATCCATGGATGCGAGTCAAGGAAGCGCAGACGAACGACAGGTTACACACAAACAGATGCAGGTTCCACCACCCAAACGAAAAAAGCGATATGACACAGCGCATGCAGCTCCAGAAGCCGCTCAAGATGCTGGCGCTGCGACGAATGGACGCTGGCTCCTGCAAGCCGAGCGACGACCTGAATGAATGAATGAGATGAATGAATTGACAGCATTAACGTGAGGTCCGACGCATTGACGCATGGATGGCCAGCGACTACCTCTTTCACTCGCGTCCAGGTGTGATGGCGCTCGCTGAGCACTACCTCAAGCGTTGGGAACTGACGCGGCTGCGGTCCTGACGGCGATAGCAGCCCAAAATCTTTGAAAGACCCGGCGTCTCCGACTGGCGCAGCCGTCGATGCGATAAGCTCAAAGAGCAGCGCACTCGGCGTGTGCTCCAGCGACATGGATGGATGGTATTCGACGAAGCCGGCATCGCCGGTGCTTGGCCGGCGAGCATTACCGGAAGACACCCGGCGCGGCATCGCAGAGGCAGCTCACACCTGAGAGCAGCGAAACAGCGATGATGCAGCCCAAGCTGGCGCTTGCTGAGCTGTCTGACCTTGATCGCTGAAACGTCGCGTCCGCTCGGAGCTCCAAGCCATGCATGGGAATCGACAGTCGCTGATGGATGGCGCTCTTGTTGCGCGAATCGACATGGACCATTAATGTTGTACTCTCTGCGGGTTGTCAGTGCGCCATCCCATCAGATGCAGTGTCAGCGTTGTCATCATGTGTGATCGACTTCTGTGTGTGTGTGTGATTGTCGCTGACAATCACACACAGGAACAGCGACAATTCGTCACTTGGCAATCGGCTGTGATCAGCGTTAGGTCACCTGACGAGGCTTCCTGACCAGTGCCAGGCCATCATCTAGCGAAGAGGAGCAGCGGGCACACTCCAGCAAGCCACTTCATGGAATTTGCAGACGGCACATCCCCCCCCCCCCCCCGCGTGTCCCCGACCGTTTCCCACCGACTTCCACGCCGATTCCACCGACCACGCACCTCAATGATCGCCGATATACCGATACAGTCCACTCGAGTTCATCCCAACCGACGCCTCATTCTCACAGCCGACACGACAAGTCAGTCAGGCCTTGGCATTGTGTGTGCATGTGGATCTCCCATGTGCGTCCCCGAGCCCAAGGCAAGCTGCCCGAATGGTGCCTTGCGCCAGGCTCTGTCTGGATTTACACCGCCGGGAAAGGTAATTACCTCTCTGTTCCCAAAACCAGGTACCATGAGGTTGTCCAACACACTGAAACAGGTACCATTCGAAGTGTGATGGTACCCGGCTGCGTGGGGGGAGCTGCCAGAGCTGCGCCATTTATGCAGGCGTTGGCACCCCTTGCACCTGGAAGAGCAGGGCCAAAGGACGGCCGCGGCGGCGCTGGACCAGCATGGGTGCTGCCGGCTGTGGGGGCTGCGCGAACCACAGCGTGCGCTGTGAGTCTCCCCAAGGCCGTTTGCACGCGCGTGCGCGCGCTGGTCGCAACAGCGCGCTGACCGCCCGTCCGGCGCCCTGGTGTGGCGTTGCGCGACGCGGGTCTGTCGGCCACTCCGGAACAGCCTCGACCAAAGCGCAAGCAAAGCAGTGAGTGAGAGCAGTGCTTGGCCGCCGTTTCACGACGACGCCGCGTGCCTCCCGGATCTGCCTTCTTCTGCTTTCTCCGTCCGTCTCTCGGTGCCCCTGGGGACGCGGTGACGCGATAGCCCCGTTGATCGCCTGACCCGCGATATTTGTCTCTCTCTCGGCGCTCTGGTGTGTCTACGCCAGCGCCATTGACTTTTAAACACACGGCGTGCCTCATCACTGTTGCTTATCATGGTGAAAGCCAGCCGCGTATGGAACTATGCAGCGCTCTTGCTGGTCATCGTGCAGCTCTTGACGGCTCCGGCGGTCGTGCTGAGCGCCACCAGCGACGGCTCGGAAAGCGCGCCGTCGCCGACAGTCTCGCTCACGCCGACGTCGACGCCAGCGCCTGCGACGACGTCTGAGAGCACGTCGACGCCCACGCCAACGCGTGCCAAGCCGTCGCGCACGCCGGCGACCGAGAGCTCGCATACGACGTCGTCGTCGTCCTCCACGCCACAGCCGGCGTTCTCCAGCGAGGAATCCACTCGCGCGAGCAGCAGCGATAACGAGAAGCACACGACCAAGCAGCCTCAGGACTCGCCGTCGCCAGCGCCTAATGCCGCAGGAAGCAGTATGAGCGACAGCTGGACCCACAACAACAACAACAACAACCAGCACAACCAGAACAACAACAACAACACCCAGAACCAGGACAACAACAACAACAACAACAACAACAACAACAACCAGACCAACAACGATCTCATCAACCAGAACAACCAGATGCAGAATGAGCTGAACAACCAGCGCAACCACAGCCAGTCTTCGAACCAGCACACCAACACGTACAGCAGCAACTCGCCTAAGCCGTCGGTGCGCCCGTCCGCGTCGACCAGCGATAGCACCTCGTCCAATGGCTCCGCCAACGAGAAGACGACCAAGACGTCAAACGAGAATGATGGCAAGTCCAACCCGTATCTGATGCCTGCCATCATCGGCGCTGTTGCCGCGTCCGCCGTGGCATTGATGGTGCTCTTTGTGCGTGCGCGCAACCGTCTCCGTGAGGAAGAAGACGATGCTTATGGCACCAAGAGCGACGCCTTTGATCCACCATCGCGCACCGCCCACGCGCCATTGAGCACCGCGCCAGCCGCGAACCGCCCACATGTCGATTTCTCTAACCAACGTACGGCCAACAACACGTTCGACAAGCCTGCGAGCAACCGCAGCATGGCGCAGTCGACCACGCCAATCGCTGTGGGACAGCACTCGCCTCGTGTGCCCATGATGCCAGTGCCAACCAGCCCACCGCAGCAGCAGCAACAGAACTACGTGCCACGCACGACGCTGACACGACTCACGTCGCCATCGCGCGGATCCACGTTTGGCTCGTCCTTCGACAGCAAGTCGCATCCGTTTGCGAACTCGTACAGCAGTGGCGTCACGTTGTAATAAACCAGTGATACCATTCCACCTAACACCTAGCCATAGCCTATGTAGCTTTTGCTGCCATCATTTTTTGATCAACTCAAGTGATTTGTCACGTGGTGCTCGCTATGGTTCCTTCCATTAGCATTGCGGCTGCGTTCTTCCTTGGTTTTGCATGAAACCCCCGGCCCACAGGCGTTATCTCCATGGTCGGAAGCAGCGATGCTTCAGTGCTGGTTGGCACCAACAGCACCGACCGCCGCAGCTCGCCCATGAGCACGGCTGCGGGCTGGGCAAGCAGCATGACGACCGTCAATTTGATCCATCGGTACGACTGCTGCTTGCTTCTGTGGCTAGTTAGTGCTCGTGTTGGACTTGGGATCACTAGCTGACCTCAATTACTTGCTCACATCGTCTACGCTAGCCATATCTTTGGTCTCAAGGCCGATGTGTCGAGCAACATCGTGTACGTGGATGACCAGACCGTGGCATACCCAGCGGGCCACAACATCGTCATCTACAGCCTCGATGAGAAGCGCCAGAAGTTCATCACAGGCACCGAGAACACGGAGGGTATCACGGCCATCGCGATCGCGTCCAGTCATCGCTTTATTGCCGTGGCCGAGAAGAGCGACCGAGGCCTTGTCAGCATTTACGACCTCAAGACGCTCAAGAAGCGCAAAGTGCTGAGCAGTGCCGAGACACAGGGCCGCGCGTACGTGAGTATGGAATTTAGCGCCGACAACCAGCTGCTGTTGACTCAGGGTGGCGCACCAGACTGGATTCTCATGTGCTGGAACTGGTCCAAGGGCAAGGCCGTCGCTAGCATCAAGAGTCCGATCCATGTGATGCTGCACTCGACACCGAGCTCGGCCATGCTAGGCAGCCATTTCGGCAGCGTCGCTGGCGTAGGGCTGACTGGTATGTCGACTGCCAACCTCCACGGCCTCGCCAATAACGCGCAAGGCACTGCCGGCGGTAGCGCCGCTGGCGCAGGCAACAACTCGTCAACTGCGATTGGCACTAGCAATGGTGGTGGCAGTGCTGACGGCGGAGGCAACGGCTCCAACGCCAACAGCGCAGCAGCACTGGTGACAGCGTGCACGTTCAGCAACGTCGATCCAGGTCTTGTGTGTGTTACGGGCGTCAACCTCGTACGCTACTTCCGTGTGTTGGACAACGCCTTCCGTCCTATGCCTAGTCCTCGCATGGAAAGCCAGACATTCCTGTGCCACACGTGGATCAAACAGCGCGAAGATTACATGGTTGCAGGTACAGCTGCAGGCGATATCCTTCTTTTCCATGGCGGAGAGTTCGTCACCCGATTGTCCGGGTCGCCCGGAGAAGAGAAAGCTGTGTGCTCGCTGCTGTCGACGTCCAAGGGCTTGCTCTGTGGTCTCGATGACTCGATGGTCTACATGTATGCCGTCAACAACGAGACGACCTCGAACGCTGACAAGAACCCAAGCGAATTGCTGGTGCTGCAGCGCAAAGTTAAGGTCGACACGTTCAACGCCCGCGTCAATACGATCACTGTAAGCCCGAACGAAGACTCGGTGATTGCGGCGCTCAGCAGTGGCCAACTCATGACGTTCCCGTACCAGCACCACTCCGGAGGCATTTCATCGAGTGTCGGCGCTGCGTTGACCAGTGCGGCGACAGCAGCATCTGTCACGCTGTCGACCAACGGCGACGACCTGACACCAACCATGATGAAAAGCGAAGACGCCGACTACCTGCTCTACTCGTTCCACCGTCCCAGCGACAGCGGACTGATGCACATTACCGGCATGGATGTGTGCGTCCGCAAACCCATCTTGGTCACCTGTGGTCTCGACAAGACCGTGCGTGTCTGGAACTACCTCGATCGCACCTGCGAAGTCGCCAAACAGTTTAGCGAAGAAGCGCACAGCGCGTCGTGTCATCCGTCGGGGCTTTATCTCCTGGTTGGGTTTGCCGATAAACTGCGGTTGATGAACATCTTGATGGACGACATTCGACCGTTCAAAGAGTTTGCTGTCAAGGCGTGCCGTGAATGCCAGTTCAGCACAGGCGGTCATTTGTTCGCTGCCGTGAACGGCAATACAATCCAGGTCTTCAATTTCTTCACCTGCGAACTAGTCGCCAACCTGCGAGGTCACAACGGCAAAGTGCGATGTCTGTACTGGAATGCGGACGATTCAGGCTTGATCTCGGCGGGTATGGATGGCGCTGTGTACCAATGGGATCTGGACGAGGCGAAACGCGAGGCCGAGTTCGTGCAAAAGGGCATTCCGTATTACTCAGCGCTTTGCAATCGCGAGGGCACGGCCATCTACGCGGTTGGCAGCGACAAGATGCTCAAGGAGATCGAGTTCCCTTCGTCACAATTGACGAAAGAGTTCATTTGCGAGACTGTCTTGGGCCAGATCGTGCTGTCCAACTCGCAACGGATGCTTTTTGGCGCAGGCGCTGAGCCAGATCGACCTGGCTCGGTGCGCTCGTTCAAGTTCCCGCTCACGGGCGAATCGATCGAGTTCCAATGCCTGAGTGCACCAATCACGCGACTTAGAATCTCATTTGACGACGCGTTCCTATTTGCCGCCGGGGAAGATGGCAGCTTGTGCATCTTTGAGATCCGAGACAAAGAAGGACGGCCACGACTGAAGGATGGTCGAACAGCAGGGGCTGCAGGCAACGATTTCCATCATCTGAGCAATTTCTCGGAAGAAATCCTGGTCACGAAGAGCGATTTGGAGGAGAAGAACACGCTCATGCTTGAACTCAAAAACAAAGTGGATGAGCTGATGCTTCATAATGAGTACCAGCTCCGTCTGAAGGACATGACGTACAACGAAAATCTCAAGGATCTGACCGAGAAATTCACGCACGAGATCGAACTCGAGAAGAACAAGTACGAACTGTTGCGTGAGGACAAAAACGACATCGAGATGGAATACGAGGAGAAAATCAAGCAAATGGAAGAGAAGCACTTACAGCAAATGCAGGAAGTCGAGGCTGAGTATCAGCATCGCATTATGAAAGAGGTCGAGAAATACCAGGAAGTGTTGCAACAACGTGAGTCGCAGATCCTGCGCTGGAAAAACGAACAGGCAGCTCTCATCAGCACACACGAGAAGTACGTTGGTGATGTGACCGAGGATTTTGAGCAGAGATTAAACGAAGACCGTCAATTGCGAATGCAAATGGAAGAAGAAAAGGAGGAGCTTGCGCGCGAGTACGCCGAGACAATTGCTCAAGTCGAAGCAGACGTCGACGAAGAGATTGAGAATATCAAGCGCAAATATGAAGAAAAACTACAGGCCGAGCGTGAAGCCACTCTCCGATACAAAGGCGAGAACGGCATCATGAAGAAGAAATTCTCGGCTCTCCAGAAGGACATCGAAGACCAACGTGATCAAATCAAACTTCTTCTCGAAAAAGAAAAGGATTTGATCGAAGAAATCAAGAATCTGGAGAAAGAGATTCAGGCACTGAAGCGTGAGATCCGATCTCGCGACGAAACCATTGGCGAGAAAGAGAAACGTATATACGATCTCAAGAAGAAGAACCAGGAACTGGAGAAGTTCAAGTTTGTGTTGGACTACAAGATCAAAGAACTCAAACGCCAGATTGAGCCACGTGAGAATGAGATTGCTGATATGAAAGAGCAGATCAAAGAGATGGACCGAGAGCTTGAATTGTTCCATAAGAGCAATGCGCAGCTCGATCTGATGATTGGCGAGCAGCGAAAGCGTATCAACGCGATGCAAGAAGATATTGTGCGCTACAGGAAGACGCTAGGTGACCAGCAAACGTGGATTCGACGCTTCCGCTGCGATTTGTACGAGTGCGTGCAGCACATCCAAAACCCGAAGGAACTGACGATCCAAGTAGCGAGTTTGTACAAAAAGTACGTCACGAACGAGCTCACCACCAACGAAATTGAGGTCGAGATCCAACAAGAATACTCGCGCCAGAAGGAATATCTTGAAAAATCGGTTCATGTGCTCAAGAAGAAGTATGCTCGCGACGCTGCAGGCCATCAAAGCGAAAACATGAACGCCACATCCGAGAACATGCTGCTGATCAAGGAGATCAACGAGCTGCGAGCGGCTCTGAACACCGCCAAGGCAACGCTGCAGATGGAGCGTGCTGCCATGAGTGCACGCGATGCTCGTGAAGCGTCGATGTCCCATGGCAAAGCTGCTGAACGTGATCCGGACGTGCTGATTGACCAGCAACGGCACGAAATTGACGACCTACGTCGCGCAGTTAAGGCATTGGAAGAAAAGATGGTGCAAAGCAAAATGGCTGCCGGCGAGAGCAGCAGCAGCAACAGCAGCGGCACTGTGTTCCCACCAATCCGCGGTGTCGACGGCTAGAGTCATCACGTGTTTTCGTATGTGTTGAATATGAAAAGACAAGAATTGCAATGGATTCGTCAGATCATCGTAGTCTTATTGTTGATATTTCCTCATCCGGCAAACCAACCAAGGTAAGCGCATTGGAATATGATGATCATCCTTCGATCCTGCTTCGATCGGCACAGGGTGCTGATGGAGAGAAATGATGGCACTCACACGCATGTATGTGGAAGCGTTGTGTTCTTCAACAAAAGGTTTGTCCTCACAGGTCAGACATACGCTTGTTTACTCAACATCACTAGAGCCAATGCAACCACAATGCGGCGGTCAAGTTCAGCGCAACCTACGGCTTCTACATCAAATGAAAAGGACGACCGACCCACGTGCAACTGGCGGTCGCGAAACCTCGGATGGTACCCGAAAAAAAATGCAATCGACATGAATTGGTCCGATAAAGGCAAAGATCGTCACGGGTTTCGCTGGAAAAGGAATCGAAGACACATATGCACGCAGAGATGTATGTGGGGGGCATCCACAAGTGGAAATGAGCTGCTCGAAGGTGTCATCATCAGCGTCATCTCAACACACAACGAATGGTCGGAGGTCACAGCGCGTAAGAACAACAGCACGGCGTAATTACGCGCGCACGGATGTTGCTCGAAGGTATTGTTACTCGAATGTGGCGTGAATGCCACAGTTGGACGGTGGAAAATATATTACCCAATATGCAAAAAATATCAGGCTCGGTTCGAAATATACGCCGAGTGTCCAACTCCTACTCTTCTTAGTCGGTGCAGGAACTCGCTCGGCACATTCACAACAACAACAGAAAATCACACCGTGCATCCTTCCCCCCCCCCCCCCCACCACCATCCAGTCACACGCCCATATTTCTATATCTGGTTGTGTGTGCGTGTGCATCCCAATAACCAGCGTCCTTTCGTTCACGCTCTCTTTCTGGTGTAGTTTTCACGGCGCGCTATCCAAATCATCAGCGCATTGCTCGATCGTCTGCGGAAAGATTCCCGTTGTATCCTCGTCGCTCCCGGATTGGCTAAAATCCCTCCTTGGTTGCAGTGGCGCCTTTTCATTGGCCGAAACCCCGCCTAGGGCGAGGGTTGACTTCCTCCTCACACCGATGAGAACCCAACCAGCATTCCCGGTTGCGCCCGCGGTGGAAGCCACAGCCAAGGCCAGCTCCAAGCACGGCGCCCAAGGCCACGGCCACGGCGGCGGCGACGAGCGACACAGCTCCACGAAGGACGGGACGGACTGCATCGAGGCGCGCAAGAGAAGCAGGGAGCACCAGATGCCCACGGCTGCCGCGCAGATGGACGCGCTGCAGCCGCTCAAGCAGAGCATCGAGCCCATCGTCGCCGGCCCGGAACTCGTCCCGTTGAACGACGGCTACGTGCCACGCGGACCGGAGACAGCGGGCGTCGATGGAGGAGACAGCCAGCGCATGTCCATTGGGGACAAGCACGACGGCCAGGTCATGGGGCTGGAGGAGGTGGAGGCGCCGATCAACCGCTACGCCGGCGTCATCTACGCCGCTCGCTTCTTCGTCACCCGCGTCGGGTTCCTGCGCTCCGTCAAGAGGTACGCACATGCGTGGCAATCAGTGAGCGCGGCGGTGATGATGATTGATTAATATTAATATTGCTGGTGTTGGCGGTGTTGTTGGATGTGTGTGTGTGTGCTGCAGGATCATGGTGCTGAGCACTCATCACTTGACGATCGTGGATCCGTACACGGAAGATGTGAAGGAGCGGTATGCGTACGACAACATCAAGGAGATCACGGTGGCCTCGGACAGCGGCGGCGGCAGTAATGTTGATCGCTCGTTCACGATCTTCATTGGCAAGAATATCAAGGAGACGTACACGTGTCGCAACCGCCAGCACTTGCTGTCGGCGTACTACCAGCTGCGCGAGCGGGCGTCGTCGTTCAAGCAAGACTCGATGGACGTAGCGACGAGTGCGACGCCAGGACAAGGCCAAAGTGGAATGTACTTTGACAACCTGTTCCAGTTGTGTGGCAAGACGTTCACGATGACCAAGCTGAGCACCACACGCAGTACTGTCCTGAACCCGGTCAAGATCAAGGTTCTGTTGGCTGTGCGCGCGGCTAGCTTGGACCGATTGGACACGGAAAAGCGTGTGACGTTGTCGTCGATCCTGCTCATTGACATTGTCAAGGTTCAGCGCGTGACAACCAACTCGAACGAATTGCTGCTGTACTACGAAGGCAACCGCGTGCACCGCTACTGGTGTGACAGCCGCGAACCATTCATTCAGGCGATTGCAAACAACATGCGATCGTGGCTTGGCATGCAGCTGGTGGTCGAAGAAGTGTCCGAACTCTGCGAGTTTGACGCGATCACATCGACGCGCGACATCCCACAGCCCGTGTCGTTCGAGATTCCAGTCCTCAAGATCAGCAAGAGCCACAAGAACAAGCTCCAATTGCGATTGCTGGCATTGACGGCATCGGCCGTTGTGGAGCGAGACCCAGTGACCCGACGAACGCTCTCTTACCACCCTCTCACTGACATCTACAACGTGGTCATGTATCCGTCCATGTCGTCGTCCGTGGATGAAGAGCAGAAGGAAACGGAGGGAACATGTGGCAAGTTCTCGCTTGAGCTGAAGCATGGACGCACTCGTCGCTACGTCTGCTTGAACTGTACCGTGAGTGAACGCAACAAGGAGGTCGGTCTTGGGCTTCAACACGTCACTGCCACGCATGAGCATGACTTGCGCCAGGTGTTGAGCGACATTGGTGGCGAAGGAAGCATTCCTGACTGGCTCAAGGTGGCCGGATCGACCACAATTTTGAACCCAAAAGAAGCACGAAGCCTCTTCTTGTGTAACATGATCGAGATGTGCCGCATGAACAAGCTGCACGTGTCCTGGTCGACGGAAGAGACGCAGATTGCCTGCAAGGAAGGCACGTGGGGCACCGAAATCCATCCTGAATGGGAAGACATTCTGCTGCGTAAGCTCGTCAACCTGAACTTGATCCCCAACTTGGTGACCAAGGATATTCTTGACCAGATTTTCCGCCAAATGGAGCAATACAACCGCAACATTCCCCTTGGTGGACTGCGCCAGCGGGATCGTCGCGCGTTTACGTGCATGATGAAGCTGCTGGAGAGCTTCAAGGAGTATAGTGTGGCTCAGTTGACAAGTCCGTCCAGCTCCGATGCTCCAATTCCTACGACAGAGTTCCAGGTTGCTATGCTGCTTACGATCCAGCGACTGTTGTGCACACGTGGTGTCTTCGAAGAAGTCCCGCACTCACAGTACAAGAACAGCATTGAGATCATCATGGAGCTTGTGCATTCGCCAATGGAAGAAGTAAGCTTCGCTGCTGCCAGCGTGGTCAAGTACATGGTGATCAACTACTCGGACACGCGCAGCATCAAGTCGGAAACGACTAATCGTCGCGCATTGTTCACCAAGTACCACTGCAACCTGTTCGTGTCGCGTGCTTTCGACATCGCAAAGACCAACCGCGTTGGCCGTCAGGCAATGTCCTCCCCATCTCGTCAACGCACAAGCGCGATCACGCATGGATCATTGACCAGCGTTGACCGCAGCATCGCGAGTGCGCTGTCTTACTCACAATTGGGACTGGATTACCTCGTCTTGTCGCTCATTTTGCAGACTCTCGAAGTGTGTTTGTCCAGCGGCAAGAAGGCGACTCCAGAACGAGTGGCTCGCGAGTTGCTTCGTGCCATGCGTGTCGAAGACTTCATGCGCCATCACGCTCTCTTCCTATTCAACCGATCGTTGAGTTTTGCTGTGGCGAAGTGTTCGTCAATCCTTGTGAAGGTGCATGTACTTGAACAGCCGTCAGAGTTGGTAGAGTTGATTCAAGACTTCGCTCGCAAGCACGGCGCACTGTTGTGGCAATTGTATTTGTCGCTGTATGCTCAAGACAAAGCCCAACGTCGGATTTCGTCACAATTGGTTGCACTGCTGACACACGAGAATGCACGCTCTTCTGCTGTCATCCGCAACATTTTCCCACACGCTTTGCTTGACGACTTGTCAATCTCGCACCTTGAATACGACGAATTCGGAAGATTCATTCCTACGCCTGGTCCAGATCACAAATCGTCGGGCAACTCACCTCAGAAGAAACAGCGCGCTGCAGGCGTTGACGGCGAGGATATTACAAACGCAACCGAAACAGGTCGTTCCAAGGTCAGCTATGGCATCAACACGCGGGCAAAATTGGTGAAGAATTCCAAGTGCGTCGTGCTGCTTCCAGAGTTTTTCGATCGTTTGAAGGAAAGCGCCGCGACAAAGGACTTGATGTGGGGACCAAATGCTGTGGAAGAATTGATTCACAAGCTCGAAGGTGAAATTGCGTCGTTGGACGTGTATCGTCTGAAGTATCAGTGCTTCTTGTACACCGATCCACTTGCCAGCGACCAAGTTGTCAATCCATTCGATGATGGACTTGAAAAGCTGCAACAGCCCGAGCATCTGGCGGTGAACACTCCGTTCCCCCCATTCGAGTTCTTGAGCAACGCCAGCGAAACTCGTTTGGCGGTTGAAGTGATGCGAGGCACGATCTCGTCTTCGAACCGATTCGCTCAATACTTGCCGATCTCTTTCTTGCTGAACCCCAACACCTCGGATGACGCCGATAGTGATGGTGGCGGTGGCAACGGTGACGACAACGATGACAGCGACGACAACTCTGTGGAGGAAAATGGTCAATTTTCTGGCACGCGAAGCAGTTCGCGCACGCGTGATCTGGCAGCTACTGAGCAAGAGGCTGGCGCTCAAGGTGCCCACGAGCGTCCAAAGAAGAAGAAAAAGAAGAAGGGCAGGAACGTGCCGCGCTGGTTTGTGACGTGGAATGCGAACGAGTTCCGAGTGGATTATGACTGCCACAAGGACGAGGTGAAGGTTGGCGCTTACTACTTGACGAACATTTTGAACGACCGCGGCGTACTGGTTGAGGATATTGAGTGTCCGGACAAGTTCATGACCTTGCTGTACTACCGTTTGCTAGCTGAAGAGGACAGCAGCAACGCTGATGAAGGACGGCAGTCTTCTTCGTCGCTTGTGGAAATCGACAAATCTGACATCCGACTGTTGGTGTTGAAGGTGATGATTCAAGTCTATGAGCGACACTATACTCAGCTGAGTTCGTTGATGTTCCTGAACCATTTGTTGCGTGTGAGCATGATGAATGAAGACCACAAGTGGCCTCTTGTCGTGCGCGGAAACATTGTGCTGTTCCTTGATCGTGTCCTCTCGAGTGCAGTGAACGTGTCCCGCTTCCTTCGCGAAGAAGACAACGCAACGATGATTTTGGATCTGTTGAAGGAAGTGAAGCCGCTGATTTTGGTGCAGGGATCCGTCGATGCTGACAAGGAATACAATGTCGATGCCGTCGCTCCTTTGGATGCTGACGCTGATGATGAAGACCATGATGATGATGATGGTGAAGATAACGACGACCAAAACGATGACTATGACGAGGATGAGGATGATGAGGATGCTGACAGAGATGAGAACACGGGTGATGAAGAGGATGAGATTGAGACAACACATCAAGATGACGGGGATCTTGACGGATCCGATGTCGAGCAGTCATTCCTCAGTATCTCGTATGCTCCAAGTTGCGGTGATGGTGGTGATGCTGAGCACGCGACCGACGAACCAAGCCGGTTCACTGTGGTTGCTGAACACTGCGGTGCAATGAGCAGCTCCATGATCATGCAAACGTGTTTGAGCGTGTTGAGCCGCCTCATTGATTGCCACACCGCAGAAGAGGAGGGAAGCATGCACCATGATACCAGATTCCCAAAGCACGGCCGTCTCACTCATTTCGAAGGCTCAGCCGCCAGCCCTGTCAGCGCGATCAAGCGACGACTTTGCCAAGATGATACCATTCGTTTCTTGGTTGGTCTTTTGGATTGTCCAAACCGCATTGTGTTCAAGAAGTGCCTCGGATTGATCCGCCTTCTGGTTCGCCACAATGAGGCCGTTATCCCAACTCTTCACGCCACTGGCCTGTTCTACTACTTGCTCCGATTTGCCCAGGATGTGGAAGAGATGACTGTGGCAGCACGCTTGATCTCTCACATTCATCTGCGCCAGTCGCGGTTCAAGAATACAGCCGGAGGAAAGAACAAGAAGGGCATCTTCTCTCCGGATCCATTGACTCAAATCTGCTTGCGCAGTTGGTTGGTGCGCCTTCTTCCTGTGTCGATGGTCGCCCAGTTGTTGCGCCACGGACCAAAACGCTTCGCTCAGGCTCTGTTTGCCGACTCGAACAACCCGGAAGTGGTGTGGAACGCCAAAATGCGCCACCAAATGGTCAGCTACATCGAGAAGTTCATGGCGCGTCACACCGACTCGAACGGTGTGTTCAGCATCTCACCAGAACATGATCATGACCACGAAGCATGCATCGCGCTCATCCAGTATCCGCGTGAGGTGCACGCACTTCAGTGCTATCAGTACTACTTGCACAACCTGCTGGACGAGAAGCACTTCCCAGGCTGGCCGATCAACGATGAAGCCGCGTTCCTGTGCGCGCTGACGGACTCGGTCAACCGATGGGTGCATCCAGAGGGCTTGGTTGCGAGCAAGGGCTCGGAAGGTGTCAGTGCAAAGCTGTTATCCGTGAAGGATGCGGTGCAGCTGCTGGATGCCACTGCGCTGTTGTTGCGCCGATTCCCCGAATCTGCGTGCATCACCAACCTGAAGAACTTCCAGTGCGTTCTGGAAGCACTGGAAAAGTGCATCATGGAGTTGCGCGACGGCAACACCTCGAAGACCGGCAACATGCACGAAGTTTCGGCAGCGGTCACCAAGAAATCCAGCTACGTTCGTGCATTTGCCAGTGCGATCCGTGTGATTAACCTCGCCGTTTCGCTGTCGGACGAAAACGCAATGGAATGCAGCTCTGGTTTGGGTCTTCGGGTTCTTTGCGGTGCCCTTCAGCTGCTATTCCACAACCAGTCCGTCCTTCGCGGCGTGAAGGACATGGACGCCAAGATGACGACGCACTGGGCGTTGGAGGCGTTGGTGAGCGTGCTCAGTCAACCAAATGGCCGCGTGTCTGCTGCCGCGCAATCGCTGGACTTGTTGCCGTGCTTGACTCGATTCTTGTTAAACCAAGACGATCCTGTCGCGACGCACTTGTCGTTGCAGATCGTGTACGAAATGGCCGGCAGCACGGGTGAAATGGCGGAGGTCTTGTTGCTCCAGCTGGCAGAACACGGTGTGTTGTGGTACCTCGCACTGCTGTTGTTCAGCTACGAGCCGAACTCGTCGTCGAAGGAAACAAGTGCAGACGGTTACAACAACGAGCAACGCATCAGTATTGAAGCTGCTCGAGCAGTGGATCGCATTTTGGCGGCATCTGCCACCGAAGAGTCCATCGCCGTATATGTGAAGCGCATGCAAGAAACGATCGAGAACATCTTCACGCGTCCATTGATTGACGTCCTCCGTAACAATGGGCCAATCCAGTTTTTGCAGATCCTCGTCGGTGAAATGCGCGAGCCACACGTGATGTGGACCGAACTCATGCGCAAGGAACTTGAGTCGATCGCTCAGCGCGCTGTGCAGTTCCACATGAATCTGGACGAAAGCGGCCAGGAAGTGCACAAGGTGTTTGAATTGCCATCGCACTTCATGTACGCAGCGCAGAAGGAAGAACTGTGTGTGGCAGGCATCTACGTGAATTTCTTCAACGAGAACCCACAAAACGGCATTCAGTCTCAGATTACTGGAACGCGCAACCCAGACCTGCCAGCAATGACGCCGAAGAAACCAAGCCGTCGAGGCACGCCAGCTCCTACAGTGCCAGTCACTGTGAGCTCGCATGTGATGCACAGCTTGCTCACGGCACTGGCGCACGACATCGCCGGCGTGCGTTCCCAGCCTCAAGTGCTGGAAGCTGTGTTGATGCAGCGCATGTTGCCTGTGGCCACGGCCATTCGCAACTTGATTCAGTTCACTCCAGACATGGACATCCAGGTTGTCCAGTCAGACGGAGTGCTCACGCTCTTGTCAGTGCTCGACCATGAAGCACAGCCTCAGGCGTTCTCGTTCGCCTGTGCGCCGTTGCTGCAGTCGCGTTGCATCGAATGCTTGCACATGCTGTCGTTCAGCGGTAAGTGCGTGGACTCGTTGGCGACGCTCGTGCCCCAGTTTGTGAAGAGCGCTTTCCAGATCGTCTACCACAACCTGTCCAAGAGCGATGCATCAACCGAAGGCCAGCTCGCACGTATCACGCTGCAGCTTTTGGGCAACGTGTGTTTGATTCCATCGTGCATTGACAGCCTGGTCAAGGGCATGGATCCAACCGAGCTGGCGAACCTGTTGCCACAAATCTGGTTGGGCGAGCCACACGAGGTGCAGCTCCTGCTGTGCCTTCACATGATTCCGCTCAAGCGACACACTGCAGCGGCGACTCAGTTCGCTAAGGCAGCTGTGAGCTCGCAACTGGCGTCTTCGCTTTTGAACCTGCTATCCACCTTGGTCCCCAAGTCGAAGCTCGGCGACGGCTCCCAGACCAAGGCTTACGCTGCTCGCTTCCTATCCGTGTTGTCATCCAACCCGGGCAGCGGCGGTGCCATCTCCAGCCTCCTCATTGCGTCGCGTGCCTGGGAGACGCACGGCGATACCACCCAGGGCTCGTCGGACGATCTGCGCCGGCTGCTGGTTCCTCCTCACGCGCCCGCGCTGCTCAAGTCGGAGCACGCCAATCCACAAAAGATTGGCTAACTTGGTTCATGTCGTCGATAGAACGCCCTCTCTGCAGTCTCGCTAGCCCGTCAATCGTACCTGTACAGATGGGAGGAGAAGCTAACACAATTCTGTTTTCCATGCACGAGCCTGGCTGGCATTGTGTCGATGTTGTTGCGTCTCTCCTGTGAATCTCCATCCACGTTTTCATTTGTCAGTTAGATAATGCAAGAACACACTTGCTGCTCTGCGCCATCCTGTATGCAAACATCGCAAGATCGTGCCGCCTGTATGGCATTGTTCTAGCTTAGAACGTTTCCCACCCACTGGTCGAGCCGCCGCTGCATAATCGACGTGAGAATCATCCACAACACCGCACTGATGAGTCACTACGAACCTCGAGGACGAGGACATGCCCAGCAGGTCCATGTCGCCACCGCTGCTGCTGGAGCTACTGCTCTTGACTGGGTTGAACGCGTCGTTGTCGAAGCCGCTATCGTCCTGGCCTTCTTCCTTGTCTTTCTTCTTAAAATTAATCTTGATTTTGATCGTGTCGCCCTGCTTGAGCGAGTAGTCCTTGGTCACCGTCGGCGCACGCAGCGATTCTTCAGCGGCTGCTTGTTCACGCGACAGTTCTCTGCAATACGCTGCGTCAGCTGTGACAGCGTCACTATAGGTTGCGGCAGCGGTATAGCGTACTTTTGGTGGTCATCGATGGCCACGTTGAAATCAAACGCATCGCTGCGGTTCTCGAAGGCGATGCCAATAAACGCGTGGCGGCCTGCAGCGCGTAGATGTGTTTGACGGTGAGAAACAGTGCATGATTGAACTGAATGTCTAACACCGACCAGATTTTTGATCCACGACGCGCAAAACAAAGTAGCGGCTAGAGTCGACGACTGTGGTGAATGGAGAGAGAATCGTGAGACCTGAAGCGCTGCATACAGAGAGCTATCTTCACTCTCACCTTTCTGCACGGCAGGAGGACCATCCTTCTTGATTGGGCACGCCGCAAACAGCGATCCGTTGCTGGGATCGCGCAGCTCAATCGTGGCCTGATCATCCACGGACGTGATCACCAATCGGCCCGTCCAGTTCGGGTCCTTAGGCCACGAATCCGCTCTTCACACCGCCATCACAACACCAACAATTACACCCCGGTATCAGCCATCCATATCGCACCCATCGCTCGCATTGCCTCAGCTTGTACGCACCGATGACCGGCAGCCGAGATCTGCGGTGGGATCTTGAACACAAAGCACTGGTTGATGACCGTGAGCACGCGCTGCACCCCGACTTCCGCCATGATTATTGATTGCTAGAGATGCGCTTTTCTTCCTTTCTTTGATGCTGTTGCTGCGCTTTTCCTGCTCGTTACAGCGGCCGCACCACCTCACCAGCAGCAACGACGCTCGCGAAGCCATTGGCATCTTCCCTCGGCGTCCCTTCGTGCGCACTGCAACGGCCACCACACGTCGCAGATGCGGTTGGCACACTCGATTACCCCTTTATACCGATCGGTTTTGTGCAGATCCTGTGACCCTGTGAAAACGCATGCGCATCGTGCGCCCCAAGAAGAAGCAGCCAAGCAGCACGCGGAACAGCAGAGGCGCAGCCGCAGCCGGTGAGTGAGAGAGCGACCGAGGTGGCGGACGCCATGGCGGCCGTGGATGCGAACGCGAACGACCGGAGCTGGCTAACGATGGGTGGTATTCTGTGATGTCAGTAGGAGGTTCTGGTCAGCTCATTCATACACACTCGCCGGCCATGTTTGGTGCTCGCTTCCGTCAATTCCTCAACCACCCCACGGGCCCCAAGACCACGCACTTCTGGGGCCCTGTCGCCAACTGGGGCTTTGTGCTTGCTGTATGTCGATTGCTCTTGGGTGGCGGGGTTGCTGTATGTGCGTGTGGGCTGATGCGTCACCGGGGGTTGTGTTTATTAGGCCATGAACGACATGAACAAGCCGCCAGAGCTCATTTCCATCAACATGACGGGGGGTGCGGCCTGTGCTTTGTTGGTGGTGTTGAGTGCAACTGTGTAAGATGGTGACTGACGACCTGTGTGTGCGTGTTGTGTGTGTTATGCAGCTCTGTCGATCTACAGTTTGATGTTCATGCGCTTCGCGTGGATGGTGCAGCCACGCAACTACCTGCTGTTTGCCTGCCACGTCTCGAACGAAGCGGCGCAGCTGTACCAGCTGCAGCGTGGCCTTCGCTATCGCGCTTCGCTCAAGGACACCGAGTAGCCGCCACGTGCTCGTCATCCTGTAGGTGCGTCGAGAGCTACTAGGCAAGACAAGCAAATGATGACACAGTCGTACAATGAATGTGGTTTGTGATCACAACTCAACACTTGTTTGGATATTCGATTGTGGCTGTGATGGTCTCTAGCATTACGACAGACAGCGAGCGATAAATGGAGGATGGCCACGCAACAACTGGCGCGTTCGGTTACATGCGGAACACGCCGAACTTGGTCTCCTTGGCGTGCTCGTTGAGCGCCGCGCTCAGACTGAGCCCGAGCACCTTGCGCGTGTCCTTCGGGTCGATGATGCCGTCGTCCCACAGACGCGCCGTCGAGTAGTACGCCGAGCTTTCGTGCTCGTACTTGTCTAGAATCGGCTGCTTAAACTTGGCTTCGTCTTCGGCGCTCCATTCCTTGCCGGCGCGCTCGTAGTTGTCACGCTGCACTTGCGCTAACACACCAGCGGCCTGTTCGCCACCCATGACCGAGATACGGGCGTTCGGCCACATGTACAGGAAACGAGGCGAGAACGCACGGCCGCACATGCCGTAGTTGCCAGCGCCGTACGAGCCGCCGATGATGCACGTGATCTTGGGCACCTTGGCGCACGACACAGCCATCACCATCTTGGCGCCGTCCTTGGCGATACCGCCGTGCTCCGACTTCTTGCCAACCATGAAGCCAGTGATGTTCTGCAGGAACAGCAGTGGGATGCCACGCTGCGAGCACAGCTCGATGAAGTGCGCGGCCTTGACGGACGACTCGGAGAACAGAATGCCGTTGTTGGCGATGATGCCCACGGGGTTGCCGTACAGACGCGCGAAGCCCGTGACGATGGTCGTGCCGTAGTGCTGCTTGAACTCATCGAAGCGGCTGCCGTCCACGATGCGAGCAATGACCTTGCGCACGTCGAACGGCTTGCGCGAGTCCGTGGGGATGATGCCACCGAGCTCATCCGGGCTGTACAGCGGCTCTTCGATCGGCACCTGCGTGACCGACGGGTTCTTGATGTAGTTCAGGTTTGACACGATGCGGCGCGTGATGTCGAGCGCGTGGTGGTCGTTGTGCGCGTAGTGATCCGTCACACCGGACGTGCGGCAGTGCACATCGGCGCCGCCGAGCTCTTCCGGCGTCACGATTTCGCCAGTAGCAGCGCGCACAAGCGGTGGGCCACCGAGGAAGACCGTGCCGTTGCCCTTGACGATAACACTCTCGTCGCACATGGCCGGCACGTACGCACCACCGGCCGTGCACGATCCCATGACGACGGCGATCTGTGGGATGCCGGCCGCCGACATATTAGCCTGGTTGTAGAATTCACGGCCAAAGTGGTCGCGATCCGGGAAGATGTCGGCCTGCTTGGGCAAGAAGGCGCCGCCCGAGTCGACGAGGTAGATGCACGGCAAGCGGTTCTCCATGGCGATCTCCTGCGCGCGCAGGTGCTTCTTGACCGTGAGCGGGAAGTACGTGCCGCCCTTGACTGTGGCGTCGTTGCCCAGGATCATGCACTCAATGCCGTTGACGCGGCCAATGCCCGTGACAATACCGGCCGACGGCACTTCGCCATTGTACATGTCGTACGCCGCCAGCGTGCCGAGCTCCAGGAAGGGCGAGTCCGGATCCAGCAGCGTGTCGATGCGGTCGCGCACAAACAGCTTGTTGCGCGCGGCGTGGCGCTCGCGGGCCTTGGCGCCGCCGCCCTGGCGCACCTGTTCCATGCGCGCACGCAGCTCGCTGGTGAGGGCGTCCATCTGCGCCATGCTGTCCTTGAACTCGGCCGACTTGGTGTTGAGGCGGCCATCGAGCACATTCGTCGCCACGGGGATGACACCGGCGTGCGACGCCAATGCCCGCGCCAGGCGCGGCTGCGACTGCGCCGCGAGGCGCGCGAGACCACCGAGACGCAGCATATGTGAGGTAGTGGCGAGGACGTCGACGGGGGAAGTGAAGTGAAGCGGGGGCTTGGACTGGACTGTCGACTGACGAGCGATCGACTGAGCAAGCGATCGAAGGTCGTGTCTTCCAGCGGGGCCGACAGTGGGCGGGTCAACTTGAAGCAGGCCGGGTTTTCGAACCTCACTCAAACGCATGACCCGCAGCTTCAAGGTGCGTGTGGCCCACCTCAAATATACTAAACGAATACTATCGGAATGCCATATTTTTGTGCCTTGCAATTGATGCAGTACATTGCAATGTGGGCTTTCAAGTCCAGCTGAACGCAATTACAATCTTAGCCCCTCCACTGATCTCCGCAGCAAAAACGCGCTAGGCAACGCCAAACCCACCAAACCACACACAGGGGTTAGGAAAGCTGCACACGAAGTTTCAGCGCATAACCCGCCACCGTTTTGAAGTTATCTCCAAATTCAGGCGGATCAAGCAATAATTGTGGCGAACATACTTAGCACTCTCGCACAATATCGTGATTACGAAACCAGAAGGGCCATTTCAGTAAATTTGGAGACGAAAGGGCAAGCTACGGGAACTCCGGAATGCGATGCCGTGGGCGGCGATTCTGTAGCTTTCCGCGTGATGTCGCGGGGAACCCATTTGTCAGAGAGGGAAAAGGGCGCGATTGACGCCCTCCACAAGGAAGGCGTCACAATTGCGAGGATTGCAAAAGCCGTCGGCAGGTCGCCAAAGGCCATCCGCAACTATCTCCGCCCGCGTGAAGCTTCCTCTCGGGCCAAGAGACGCGGAAGACCTCGAAAACTGTCCGCACGAGACCGACGACACATCTTCAAGCTTGCGTGCAAGCAAGGAATGAGTGCGAGGAAGATTCTAACCACGCTGGGCTTGGAGTGTAGTAAATCAACAATCGACAGTTCGACAATGTGGACAATCTGCGCCGCCAAATTTTTCACTCATGGGGTCAAATCAAGCCGGCACGCTTACAAGCTCTTGCTGGTGACATGCCCGAGCGAATGTCGCTGGTGCTGCAGTCCAATGGTAAGAAAATCAAGTGCTAAGCTAGCTTGCGCCAACTGCGCCAACTGGGGCTAAGAATGTTGGACACAATTATTGCATTATGCGACCGGATTTTGAGATAACTCCAAAGCGGTGTCGAGTTGCTCTCTTAAACTTTGTATGCTGTTTTTCCTACACCTGGACGTGGCTGTGGTGTGCCATGTCCATCATAGTTCTTCTTGTTCGCGGAGATCGGTAGGAGGGCTAAGATTTTTGCAGTCTCACTCAGGCGAATTTATGCCGCATAATGTATTTCGCCAGAATATTAATATATATTTCGTCTGCACGATGCAATATTTAGATCGAACGACTGCCTCACAGAAATCGATCGGCACCTTGGCTTCAAAGTTTTCTCTGTGCTTCTTGATAAGACTTTGTAATTCTGGTGAGAGTTGCTGCTTCTCCCATACTCCGCTCACATTCTTTCACAGCCCGCACCATATCATTGATTTGCGTACGATGCTCAAGCCAGTGTCATCTCGCTTCCCACTCACCGTTACGCCTTGACAGCAAGCTCCAAAAAGAACGTCTTCCCTGGTTGAGTCAGCTTTCCGGACCAATCACCCCTTTTATTTGGCGGGTTTGAGAACAGATTCAGCTCGGCTCGTTTTTCTTCTTGTCCCAAGGGCTCTTATTTCACCTTTTGTATGCTAGCTACATCGGCAGGTTAACAAAGACCGGTTCCGTTTGCTGGAAGAAAGCTCACCTTGACACATTTCTGCCCGGAGAATCTCATCATCAATACTACTCTGTTCGGTTGATATTGCACCAGCACCTTAACTCACCCAGCGCCGAGCTTATCGCCGATTTTCCACGATAAGCATTTTCTATTGCTACTATGGGAGCCTCGGAATTAACCTTACTGCGGGTCGGCCAATCAAATTCGTATGTGATGGCTTGAAGCCTAACCACGATTCTCAATGATAAGTGAGATCAGCCCTCTGATTGGCTAAGTCTAATCACGAATTGCATGGTCGGTGATCACTAATTCGTGGCTGGAGCAGTTGTCAAGAAATAACGGGAGTGCTTGCAATGCACTTGGCGCCATTGTTGTGGGAACACGGCCCGTCAATTCCAATTCCGTTACCCCGCAGGAAGGAAGAAACAAGCCACGAAACAAACATGACCGAAGAGTATGTCGTTGAGCGTATTGTTGGCGTGAAGAGAGTGAAGCAAGGAAGGAAGCGCCACTGCACCAAGTACCAAGTGAAG
>NSDO01000296.1:74988-88200 GCA_002286825.1 Lagenidium giganteum
TTCCCCACTATAGAGTATCAAATTCCCAATTAGCGCTGACCCTTGAGCCTGATCTGCTCCAAACCTCTGCATAACCGCTTGGGTGTTCCTATGGGGAAGAGGAAGGTCAAGGAGCCCATCCCCGATTGGTGCGAGACTACGAAAGGCCTAACCACTGACCACATCAACGCGGACCAGCTTCACCTGTCACTGCATCAGACGAATCAGAAACAGAAACGTCTGATCACACTTCTGAGGAACCTGATTCCTGATTCGATTGACCATCATTCCAGAAACGCCCTTCAGTTTCTTACGGATAATATTCGTCATCGGTGTGAACAAATTGACGAATTGATTGGCGAGTCGTTCGATCGACTAATCCGTGATTGTAAGCGTCAACGAAACGGTGAACAGATTCGTGAAGTGAAAAAGCGTCGTAAGGTGTAATACAATTGATTCTTGCTACGGAGTCCACTTGCAACAAAATGCGTCGTTCAAGAGCAAGTGAGCGAGAATCCYCTAACCCTCGTCCACGTTCACGTTCCAGAGGCAACCCTCCTGAAGATGAACATCAACGGACTCCAACTGAACAGCCCCAGACTCCAGCAACTGAACCAAATATTCCGCAACAACAACAGCAATTTGCAGCAGAATTTGCAACTCGGATGCAACAACAGCAATTTTTGCAACAATTGCAAGAACAAAGACAGCAATTCGAACAGCAATTTTTGCAGCAGCAGCAACAAATGGCAATGCAGCAGCAACAATTCGCACAACAACAACAACAATTTATGCAACAACAATCAAGCTGCGCAACAGGCTGGCAGTCAGCAAGATCACGTGACGATGGAACAAATGATGCGTTTCATGCAGATGCAAAGTGAAATGGTGCATCAACAACTCGAGAGTCAAATGACCGACGTCAATTCAAGATTCGAGCGACTATTGAAGGTGAAAAAATGAAACATGGCGACCCTCCAAGATACTCAGGAAAACTTCAAGGTGAAAAAATGAAACATGGCGACCCTCCAAGATACTCAGGAAAACTCTCCGAAGACCTTGAGCTGTGAATTTTCCAAACCCAGGAATACTACCAAGCCAAGCGCGAACTATTTCAGGAAGACTCGTCTACGTTCGTCACTCTGATTTCAAACAACCTTGGCAAAACAGTCCTAAATTGGTACCACGACTTTTCAGCTCACTGCAAAACTGAAGGTATCAACAAAACTTGGCCATTGTTCATTTCCCACCTTCGAGCAAGATTCAGACGTTATTTGAGTCGCAGCCACAGCGACTGTACATGTTGGTTGGTCCATCCGGCTTTTGTTCCTTGCACTTGACCATCGCAATCGCATTATGCGTATCGCATCGTAGCGAAATGCTAACACAGCGTTTCGCTTCAGTCATTACTTCAACAGCGAAACCCAAGTTCAATGGGGTTGAGCTGGGGCGAGTACGATGGCAAGGAAAACAGCAATGCACCTTGAGCATGAACCATGTCCTCCAACTGTGGGTACATGCGTATTTTGGAGTTGTCGATAATCACAATAGATCTACACAGCAAGCAGGTTAAGGAATTATTCTACGAGCGGATGGCCATTACCAAGGTAAGGTGGAATCTAAATCCACCTCACCTAGTAATGGCCATGGGTTTAGCAGCGGGGCTATCTGGGTCCGAAAGATTTGGTGAAACTTGTGCCGATCAAACGTTCCATCGGTATTACCCAAGCACAGAACCCAGTAACACCCATTGCGGCAACCACAGACAGACGATCACCTCTGTTGAAAGGTGTTGCCACAGTAGCCGGAGTTCCACGGCGTGATCACGCGTATCTTCGCATCACATCTCTGCCATCTTTTGCGGTCTCGTCAATAAACACGAGCTGATCTGGTCCGTTGTAAAATGGACTCAACTTGGCGTAATACGTTTGGATCTCCATTGGTATGCTTTCTCGCGCGCTTGGTTAGAACTTTTCGAGTGAGGTTGAGATCAAACCGTAACAAACGACACAGCGTGAACACAGAGACATTGCTGAGCGTAGAAATTCTCCTCTTGACAGCTTCTCGCAGCTTCTCCATGTAAAAGCATGCACAACAACAGGCTCAGCAGGCCAGCGAGACGATTTGGTAGTCTGTTGGCGAGGCAACACCTTGCCATTGTGCTTGAAGAGCTTGTACCACCGCTCAATCGAGCGAATGGATATTCCCAACACCGTTTCAACACTCTACGCTTCAATGCCGTAGACGAAGGTGAGTACAATGGCCCGCCACCGCATGTTGAGGGAAATCGTCATTGGCCTCAAGACCAATACGGCGTTTTTGGCAGGCGCAGAGCCGCCAAACGCGATGAGTTGTGGCATCCCAACCTCCATCTGAAGCTTGGCGTTGAGATCTTGTTGCGTAATAGGATATTTCTATACAAAAAGGAACGACAACCATTTCTTTTAATCTGCCCTCACTAAGAGCTAACTGGTTGATTTATCTTTATCGTCCAGGTTGGCATTTTAAGCACCGCAGCACCGACAAAACGTGTGAATACACTGTTGGCTACAATATTAATAGTGTTTAGGGTGCATGATGGAGGTGGTCATCGGCTACCCGACAGCACGGGTGGTTGTGTCAATTATCGGTATCGGTGTGCTGTGAGTGGAAACGTGCAAAGCTGGCAGCGTGCCGACCATGACGATGCTGTTCAACGTGCCATCACGCTCTTCATCTTGGTCGCAAAGAAGACGTATTAGCGCCGCGTTTTGCTGTGGCGACCGTCGACGGTCAACACCGCGATCCCTTGCTCCAGTCGAGCCAGCTTGAACTTGATGCAGTATCCCATCACGTTGCCAGCCTTTCAAATGGCTGATGGTGGCGTTGCTAACAGGGGTGCACCGATTCGCGCTCAACGCACGCTGGTGCCATCATTCTCACCTCATAGCATCGTTCCTCGGCGGTGGCCCATCTTTCTGTACGCGAACGGTGTCATCGGACTCATCCTAGCACCTGCAAGTCTGTTGCTTGTGATTGTATTCGCGATAGCGGCGGTCTCGTTCATCGATAGCAGTGCCTTCTGCATCACTTTCGCACTCAGCTATCAGCCTCAGTTGCTGGCATCGCTTTTCCACAGCTTCGACTCTTCGGTTCTTGGTCGCTAGTGTGTGTTTTGCAGACTTGCTCCAATGGGACTATCGTTGTCTCAACATCATTGCCTGGAACTTGTACTTCAAGTTTGTGCTCCTGGTGGATGCGCTGTCACCTTCTCCTCGACAATGCTTGGGATTCCGCAAGAGCTACGTCCTGTCGCTGTGTTGATCGGCATCGTTGTCGTCTCGTACGCGCTGTTGGTTCCTGAGCACGCCGAGCTGCAGTCTCGATGAATCCCAAGATGAATCCCACCGGTAGTGTTGGGGCTTTCCTCTCGTCATATCGCCCTTTCACGATCTTCCTTTGGACATGGCGTCTTTTTTACAACGTCTGGTGTACCGATGAACAAGAACCGCTGCTGCTGCTGCGTGGTACGTACTGGCTCAGCACGTCGCTGCCGATTTGATCGCGTGTCCAGTACCGTGTCGTCATCCCTTCTTCATCCACGTCCAACTTGGAGAGAAAAACATCGACGCCAGCCCGGGGACCTCCAGCTACATTAAGAGATGCAGCGCTCAGTCACGATTGTTGATTAAAACGTACCTGTCATTGGAAGGGTTGGTGAAAATCGACGGAGCGACGAATACGATAGATAGCACACGCATCTGGCGCTCTGATGGCACAGGACAACGTCAACGCGCAGTGCACAAGCTGGTATCCGTGAATGTCGTGTTGCTGACAGTAGCATTTAATACTCAAGTCCATCACGCACAACATCGTCCCGATCATAGCGCGGTGCGAACATCGGAGTGTTGACGAGAATTCCTCATGTCCGTCATCGCGAGAGACTCCACCGGCCCCAGACGAAGCATGGCGCATCCAGAGCAGCATTGGTGCCTAAAGAGCCAAGTTTGGCTGCCTCGATATTTGCGATCAGTTTGCCGTCGTGGAGCGGGCTCAACTACTGGTGGTTGGCAAAGGTGCTACATCTCGCGTTGCTGTGTGCGATGGTGAGCTGGGTTCTACCAGCCATGACCTCAACCGGCGAATTGTTGGCTGTGTCAGCGCTCGTTCTCGGTGCACCGTGTTTGCTGATCTCGTCTCTGCAGCTCAATGCGCAGATGCTATCGTTGGTAGCAAGGCAATACGAGTTCTGGGTGGGGACGTTCCTGAATTTTGTCGTGCTCGTACTACTGGGGCTTGTTCTCGAGAACGCGCGGGCGGTCTCGGCAGTGCTCATGTGGGGAATGACTCAGCTACTGCTGCTGCTCGATGCAAACTTTCGTACCGTACAGGTGGACGTGCGATTCAGTTGGCTGTGGCTACCAGCAATAGTCAGCATTGGTGTCTTGTGCGTAAAGAGTGCCCGAGCTGGCAACGTGGCGACGATGTGGGAGACCATGCTCTTCAATGTGGCCGCCACGTTGTTCATTTTGGTCGTCAAGCGAACGTATCAACGGCGGGTCTTGCTGCAGCGACTGTGGTCATTCGACACAACAATTCCTTGCTCCAGTCGTGCTAGTTTGAAGTTGGTGCCGTTCACCACAGTCAAGCAAACGCCACAGCTGAACCCGAAACAACTCATGGTTGAATTGCCGAACGAAGGTGCTCCGCTGCAAGCTCAGTGTTCGATAGCGCCCACATTGTCTCCCGACAGAATGCTTTCTCGGTGGTGGATCATATTCTTGTACGCGAACGGTATCATCGGACTCACTCTAGCTCCAGCCAGTCTGCTGCTTGTGGTTGTGGACTACATCAACGCTGACGTACTGTGGCCAATGGCGATTGTCTCATTCATAACCAGTAGCGTCTTTCACATAACGTTTGCACTTAGCTACCATCGCCAGCTACTGGCATTGCTGTTGCGTAGCTTCGATTTCTGGTTTCCTTCACTCCAGTTCTTGACGGCCAGTGTGTGTCTGGCTGACTTGCTGCAATGGGACTATCGCTGCCTGAATATTATCGCCTGGAACTTGTATTTTCACTTTGTGCTGTTTGTCGACGCGCTATCGCCATCTGCTCGGCATTGCTTCCAATTTCGCAAGGTTTTCGTGTTTCCAGTGCCTGTAGCTGTGCTGATCGGCATTGTTTTTCTTACGTACGCGCTGTTGACTCTCGAGGATGCCGTGCTCCAGTCGCGAACTATTCCTCTCGGAACGATCCAAGGCTTCCCTCTTGTGATTCGAACCACTTCGTTCATGGCGTACCGATTGTTCACCATCTTTCTCTGGACCATGCGTCTTGCATACAACCTCTGGTACACGGAGGACCACGAACTGCTGTTGCTGCGCGGTACTTACTGGTTCAGAACGGCGCTGTTGATTAAGTCTCGATCTCAGCTTTGCGTCGTCGTCCCTTCTTCGACGTGGGTCTTGATGCCGAAGAGATCTGCATCATCCATCGTGACTTCCCTTGCACCAACCGAACACAAATCCAACACCAAAGCTTCCTTCAGCCCTCGTGGCCAATCTGGAGGAGAGAGCTGGCTGTCAGCTACCAGTAGCGATTGGTCAGAGGCAGCACCGGCCACCGGTCGACTGCGTGGTGATGCCGTGCAACCAACACCGAGTCGTGGTCGCACTGGAAACCAATCGAGGTGACCAATATCCACAACGGCGCGGTTCTCTACGTAAATGTTCAATGTAGTGTCAGCTCTCCAGCGAAGATACATTTAGAGCAACCAGTAGACTGCACCGAGCATGGCAAATGCAAATGCGATGTTTGCACGATCGGTAGCTTTCAAGTTGCCGGCACCGCACATGTTCAAGCGTTGATGCAGTAGTGTAACCCAAAACGCTATCTGGTCAGTGGTGAGCTCTCCAGCAGTTCGTAGAACCGACTCTCCGGATTCGATAGCAGCTCTTCCACGCTGCCCATTTCCACCGCACGCCCATTGTCCATCACCAGGATGCGATCGAACTCCAACACTTGGTCCATGCGATGCGTGATTAAGAACACCGTCGACGAATCAAACTCGCGGCCCACGATACGCACCACCGCGTCGTCGCGCTCTTGCTCCAGCGAAGAGAACGCCTCGTCCAGCACCAGCACCTTCGACGGCTTCAGCAGCGACCGTGCCAGCGACAAGAGCTGCCGCTCACCCACACTCCAGTTCACGCCGTCGTCGGCCAGCATGTCGTCTAGCGACGTCACCAAGCCCACACCAGAGCCAGCCAGTCCAACCGTTTGCAGGACACACCACAGATCAGCATCATCAAAGTCGTCAAACGGATTGAGGTACGAACGAACCGAACAGCGGTAGAACACTGGAGACTGCGGAATGATGCTCAGGCGACTGCGGAGCTCCTGTGGCGCCAACATTCGGATGTCGACCCCGTCGACAACAATACGCCCACTGGACACTTCATGGATGCGGAAGAGCGCCATGGCCACGGACGTCTTGCCGGATCCTGTGCGACCGACCAAGCCAATTTTCTCACCTCCGTTCACAACGAAAGAGACTTCACGAAGCACTGGCATCGGTTTAAGGACACGGGATTCATACGCGAAGGTGACTTTCTCAAATCGTACTTGACCGCTGCTTGGCCAGTTGACAGGTGGGGATACAGTGGACATGCTGGATTTCTCGGAGTATTTTGCAGCTAGTGCCGAGAGACGATCAATCTGCTGGATTGAGATGAGATCACAACTGATATTGGACAGGCTAGTTGACAGTGACTCAGCGCTAGGCGGTAGGGTCACGGCACAATATAGCAACAGACCAAACACGCTTGACTCGGCGCTTGGAGTCACGAAGGCAACGTAGACGAGGACGAGCAGCGGCCATGCCTCCGCCAGCGCAAACCGCACGAGGACGTAGCTCTTGTGCGCTCGTGCGATGTATATCATTGTCGACACTGCATTCATGTGCTCACTGTATTGCTGAAGGATCGAGTCTTGCTTCTCTTTGCCGAGCAAGCGGATGCATGACAGACCACCGGACATCTCTAGCAGCCAGTTTTCATGCTTCACCAACGCATGGCTCATCGACTGCATCACATCGCGATTTGTTACGTCGTTTGTCAGATACCACCAGTCTGCCACCGGGACCACAAAGAGCACCAGTGCGCCGACACCACCAGCCCACACCATGATTGCCAGTCGACTCATCACGCTTGTCACATTTCTTATGGCGGAGTGAAAGAACCAGAGCCAACGTCTTTCCAGGTAGAAAAGGTCTCCCCACACACGATACGACAGCTCGCCGTGTTGAACATCGCTGAAGAACCGCAGTGATGTGTCGGCCATTTCAGTCACTAGTCGGCGAAACTTCTCACTCGCATAGTTCCCAACGAAAATCGAAGCCAGCCATGTGCATACCAATAACGTGGCCAGTGACGACAGAACGACACTCGCGTAAACCATCAGCGCGTTTCCATCGTCACTGCTGACAATGCCGAAAGCTAGCCACACCTCGCAAGCGATCATCATTCCCGACAGCACCACGACGAATAATCCCAACAGGGCGAAGGTAGAGTTGCCAAGCGAGAAGATCTGCAACATCTCCCGCACATTCGGGTACCCGTAAACCTCGCCATCGTTTGCTATCACATACATAACAGCATTCGATGGAATCGATGAATCGGTAGGATGGGATATCGCCTCAGCACTTGCTTGATTTCTCAGTTGGCGCGTCGGACCTCGAGCACTCCGAACTGGTGAGCCGTGTTTCCCTTGCTTCCTCCGAGTAGTCTCAAAGATACTGGCTTGACGAATCTCTAGGCGTCGATCTGCCCAATCACTCGATGCCAGCTCTGGATTCTGTGTCACCATCACAATAGTCTTGAGGCGCAGCAGGTTGCACACGCACTTGTCAAACACTTCCTGCTGAACCAACGGATCCACACTATCGAGCGTGCAGTCGAGCAAATACAGATCCGCATCGGCGTAGCACGCACGTGCCAACGCCACGCGCGCCTTCTGACCACCTGACAGCTTGACTCCACGTGGACCGATCGACGTTGCATCGCCGTCCATTAGTCGATCCAGGTCGTCAAGCAATCCACAGGCGTCCAGCACACGCTGGTACTTGGCTTTGTCAAATATGGAGCCCAGCAAAATGTTTTGTCGAATGGTGCCGGTCTGCAACCAGTGCTCTTGTGCACAATACGCCACGCGCCAATTTGCAGGAACCAGTAAGGATCCACTAGAAAGCGTCACTTCTCCCAACAGCACGCGTAGAATGGTCGACTTGCCGGCTCCAGCCGGTCCATGGACGATAGCGAGTTCACCACGGTTGATCTGGAACGATACGTTGACGAACAGTAGTCGCTGCGCAGCACAAACCACAGCGTTCCCGACCGCAATACGTTCTTGTTTAGACTGACAAATTGGCTGCATGGCGGCATTTTGTTGGCTCGGAGGTTGTTCGGTCGATGCTATGAAGCGATCCAGGGTTTTGTCGTGAGGCACCCGCTGCAACATAGTCGTTAGCGATCCAATATTATCGTGAATGGGATTCACGAATAGCACGACTGCGAAGACGCGATCAGCGGTGAGTGGCACACGTTGCCACGACAGCACCGCCAACACGAAAACCACCGTAAGAGAATTCACTGCTGTCGTCATCTCCTTCGTAATGGCATCCTTCTGGCTCACTTTCTTCTCTCGCTCTTCTTCTCTTCGCAGTTGCAGAATCCGTGTCAGCATCTTGTTTTCCCACGCGTACAATTTAATGGGAAACGCCCAGTTGAAGAAATCGTTCAAGGCTCCAACAGTGCGGGCATGCGCGGTCTCGAGACGATGGAAAACACCCCAGCGATATCGTGCGAAGGCACACGTGCACGTGCGCCATACCAACGCCGCGATGACCATCAATGAGCCTGCGTCATGACCAACATACCGCTCCAATAGCAACCAGTTGAATGCTAGTTTGATGACGGCTCCCAGCTTGTTGTGACTATATTCACTAGCCACACACACGCGCTCGATCTCCACATTCAGCTGACGAATGTAGCTACTCGGTGGGGCGTCATTTTCTTCACCAACGAGATGAATCCACGGCGCGCGCACAGCTCGCTCCATGATGAGCTGGGACAGACCACCCATCACGCGGACAACCAGATGCACGGACGACAGTGACTGGTGCTGGCGGGCCACGACGTCAGCCACGCGCGCCACAATGACGCACAACACCAGCGCGGCCACTCGCACGACAGACATCTCATTGCCTGAGCTGTTTGTGATCGTTCCTAGCAGTTCCAGCAACGCGAACGAGTGCACGACGCCGAAGATCGCGCCCACCAGCGACCACGCGCTCGCTTGCAGCACTTCAGTGCGCCCAATCCGCAGGACAGCGGCGAGGACATCGCCATTCGTTGCACCCAGCGCTCGCGTGAGCGCGCGCTTGGCAGCGACGCATTGCCACTCGACTGGCAACGGCACGACGTCGTTGATGGACGTGAGGCGCGGGCTGTGGTGGGCGAACAAGCGACGCCACGGCGCCGGTGGCGGGTCATTCTGTCGGAACAGCTCTTCGTGGAAGAGCAGAAAGAGCCACGAAAACCACGAGCACGATCGTTCAGGGTGTGTCATGTGTGTGGATGTGTCTTGTCGTGGCGGCGGCGCTGCCATTGCCACGTCATCGCTGACGCTCCCGTAGTCTCTTCCGCGCATGTCGACAGCGCACGCCCGTTCGTGAGTCAAACGACAGTTCCACGATTGTAAACTCGTACGCGGAGTTAACGGCCCGTCAGATTTGATGGGATTTGCCATCAGTTTGATGGAATTACCGCTGCAATCAATGCCACACCTACTTACATGGAATGTTACCAACGGTGTTGGTCCAACACTATTCTACATGTAGCAAACACCACAGACCAAGAAAGCCAGAACTCAATCTCATCTGGTCAACGGTGAACTGTAGGTCTGGCTGCCCTGCCGCACATGGAGCCAGTGCAGGCGGTACCAGTGACAGGCCGCCCATGGTCAAGGACAACGACTGCACGAGGGGATTCACTGGGTGAAACGCCAGCGCCTCGTGTGGACGGCATCTAATCGCACTCAGTCTTCTTTCCCACTACTCTGGGTGACCTCCGTTTTCCCACAGGTTATGAGCCCAATAGGCGATCACTCAGACAGTGATCTGACGGTGCAGTCCGTCAGACGGGCGTTCATGGCATTGCATCGCCGTCGCGAATCTATGCAAAGACTCACTTAAAGGCAAGAGCCACCCCAAGAGCCATCCAGGGTGGAGATCATGGCAAGACGAGTCGCAGGAACAGCGGCAGATGAAGTCCGCGCACTGCGCGAACGCATTGAGATGCTGGATCGAGGAGAATAAGCAGCGACATGGAGCCCGCGGAGCTCGTGGGCTCCAGTAAGTCACAAGACATGTTTGGCACCGAGTCGCGAATGCGTGCCATGCGGCCACGGCAGTTCGAGCCAACGGTGCAGGAGGCAGCACAATAAATGCTGCTACGCAACGCCCTGCGCCAGGCTTTGCATGAACAGGAACTACAGCACACAGCAGATCGACTGCGAGAAGCTGAACGACAACTGCACGACGCCTACCAACAAGCACAACACGATGTCCAATGGCGGGCTACCCAAGACGCGGCGACGCCAGCTTAACGTCCAGAGGACCCTTTACTTGAGCACGCACGCAAAGGCGTTCGGCTCCCAATGTCGACGATCGGCTCGGTTCGGCTGCGGAGGCAGGCGAACGTTGCCGTCGGATGCTATTAGGGTCACGACCCTCGCGTGACGATGCGTTGGGGGAGGGTTGGGGGGGGGCAGTGCTCGGACATAACAATAGAATATCAAATATTCTTGAATTGTATTGATTGAATGATTGATTATTGCGTTTTGATGCGGTCAGTTTTATTCACAATATGTCCAATAACTATTGTATTTTTCCGCCAACCACCCATTTTCGATGTTGTCGGTGTCCACGAACCTCATCTGGCTCTGACCCAGCAGTTGGTCTCACTTTTCAATACTCCGCCATGAACTCACGTCAGCTGTACAAGATATTCTACACCGACCTCGGTGATGGCCTCTTCCAGTGCCGAAAATGCGTCAATCCGCATGTGCAACGCCGTCAGACGGCTGACACAGGCTACAGCGACCTACTCAGTCATCTCAGCGTCAAACATCCCGGGTACGCCGCTGAGGCTGCCGAATTCCAGACGAAGTCGGTAACAACACTTGTGAAGCCTACAACTTTATCGACAACGTCACGACCAACATATTCGACTGGATGGACTGGATCGTTGCTCGTAACCTTCCTCTCTGTGAAGTTGAGAACCAGAAAACGCGCAAAATTGTAAAAACGAAGCCCATTTGCGTGCGAACGCTCAAGACGGCAATGCAGCATGTGGCAAAGCGTATTGGTGTGGCACTGGCCGACGAAATCGGGACGTCGTTTGGCTTAATGTTTGACGGCTGGTCCAACAACACGATGCACTTCGTTGGAATATTTGCTGTCTTTGCGAAAAGCACGCCATCCGGTGACAGCCTTTGCCAGCATCTGTTGGCTATCTCACCTCCGGAGGATGGACAAACTGCGGATGTGCATATTGAGTACATCAAGACAATTTTGAGAGTTTACCACAAGAAAATCGCCATGGTTCAGTTCATGGTCGCTGACAATTGCTCGACCAATCAGAGCATCGCAAGCAAGCTAGAAATACCAATGGTCGGTTGCGCAAGTCACAGATTTAACCTGGCGGTAAAGCTGTATTTGGCAGAATATAAGGACCTGGTGAATCAGATTCAGAATCTGATGATCCATCTGAGACATCACAAGAACGCGAGCCAGCTTGCCAAAGCCACCAATTTGGTCGCCATCAAGTCCAACAGCACACGGTGGTCGTGAACATGGTTTAGCGCTACGTAGAGTTCCGCGATGCGGTGCTTACTGTGTCGGATGTGGAGGACCTTGTCCCACGAGGCAATGCGCACCGGCGCATCAAGACACTTGCCGATCGGCTAAAGGACTTGGACAGCGTATGCGCCAAGCTTCAGGGAGAGGACCGAACGCTCACGGAGGTGCGTTTGTTGTTTGACGCGTGCTTGGCAAAGTACCCGATCATGCCGCGGTATTTGCTGCCAGCAGCAGATATTATGCATTCCCCAACATTCGAATCCGCTGTAGTAAAGATCCAGAACAATGTTCCTCTCACATCCGAGGAAGAAGACGCGATCAAAAACTTCAAGACGCCAGCAACTCCTGCTGCAGTTGTGTGCACCAAGAAGACTTCGCTTCGACCATCCTCCGACAGGCAAATGTGACGAAGCGGGTCTTCAATTCGCGACACACTTTGGTTCGCGTCACAAGTTCGTGGGCCGCCTGAGGGGGGTGCCTCACTCTTCGCTCTTCTTCTCGACTTCACACTGTGTACCCGGACCGCGAGTGGTTCAGAGCTTCACAATCCTCGCGACAGTCTTCTGCTGGAGGAAGCTCGTTGCTGCTGGGGGAATTGGTTTCGCGCGATCGGGGGACGCGTTGTCGACGACGATGCGCGCGAGGGGTGGTCTGCCGAGGATGCTTCTACAAGAGAGACGCGATAGCCCCTATCACTATGGGGGGAATTTGTACCCGCAGGTATACCAGAAATATATCCTACACCTACCACTTTTAGTATAGTTATTTGTGGAACCCACCCACTTCTGTGATTTCTGGTAGCACTTCACCACACAATGAGGCCACGTAGGGACGAGCGAGCGAGCTCCGAGTATGCATCCCTGGTCCGATTGGTGCCTCCAACCAGCAACCATTGTAAGCTCCTCTTTTCGGGCTGCAAGCTTGTGCTGACGTGACTCCGCTCGTCCCTACTCCCCGCCAATTTTGAAATGATCATGTTTCTTCGCGCAAAACTGGATATGTGGGGTGCACCCATCTTGATGGGCTTCGTAGACGGCGACGTTGACGTCTAATAACCAAAACAATGTACGCAGATTATTGCAATCATTATTATTGTCCTTCATGCTATTTCCGTCCTTACTAGAGGTTTTTCGGAGTGCCGTGTTAGTTCAGATGTCAAGGGGTTCGGATGATACCCCGCTGAAACAAATATGAACACCCCCAAAATGAACTCACAATGACACGGCTGGTCAGTTTTGTCGCGCCAAACTTGCACGCACGATGAGCGACGTCGTGCGCGATGCCCAGGCGAGTGCGCAAGCAAGAGATGCAGCCGCAAGCACCCGAGACGT
>NSDO01000296.1:89805-103942 GCA_002286825.1 Lagenidium giganteum
TTCGTGCAGCTCTCGTGTCGTGAAGCGGAAACGCATTCTAGCGTCGTCATCGCTCAAGCTGGTCAGGTTTGTTGTCGCTGGCAACAAACAACGCGAGGATGCTGCTTGAGGAAGTACTCCAGCTGCAACAAGGCATCTGACCATTCGTTGGAAGCGATGCTTGTCGCGGCGAGCGCGCCTCCATGCGTGAAAGAGAACTCTTGCGCGCTCGTCCCACGTCAGGCGAATTGTTCGTTGCATCTGATTGACACGACCACTCCGAAATGCAACTTGCAAGTGTCAAGTGCCAGTTCGGCTGGAGAGGTTGCGCGTGTCTCTGCCACTTGACACTTAACCTTGCATCAGCCGACCGAAAAACCTCTACTATTGTCCGCGCCGCCAGCATAATACAATCCCAGATTGTATCGTCCGAGCACGGGGGGGGGGCGCGACGCGGGCGCGCGAGGGTTATGGTTCGCCTAATCGTAATACCCTGCCTAATCCGATCCGAGCCAAACACGACCGGTCCTGGTCGGACCTACCAGTTCCCGCCGGTATACCGCGCGGAACACACATTCACCGACCCGTACCGGTACCCGACCAGTATAATATCAGTATTAGTACCAATCTACACAAAAAATTACCCAAAAATCGCCGGGATTATTCCGCGCCGCCATGAGCATATGGACGCGCTGCGCTGCGACGACGTAAACTCGCCTCGTGTTAAGAACGCATCTCGATGCTCGTGAAGGAAACGCTTGATCCGAGCCTTGAGGACAGTGAAGCAGCCTGCTTGTCACATCACCGCAACACAACGTGGGTTAAATGCAAAATCAAGGTGAATTGGTTGAAGTTGCCGCCGTGCGACCGCGGATGCCACCAGCGCGCGAGCGCGCGGGAGCAGCACTGAAGCTGTCCACGCAGGCACCGCGTCGACGGCAACCCGCGCTCGTCGTGACTGCTCGTCATTCGCAACTTCGCCACACCCCGATCACAAGCCGTTCACCCGACGACAAGCCTCACGATAGCTCGCCACTCTACCGACGCCAAGCAACGTGTCCTCAACGCCTTCCACGCCGGTGAGCGATGGCAAGACACCGCGAAGGCGAACTGCATCCCGTGAGAGACCGCTCGTCAAATCATTGTCACTAGTCGCGTGATGACGCCGTTGCCACTCGGCGGCGCACGCGCACGACGGACGAAGGTGACGCAAGAAATCCTCGATACATTCGAAGCGCATATCAACGCAGACTGCTCCACCACGTTGCAAGATCTCGTGTTCAAGTCATTTGGAGTGCGTTTGTCACTGTCGACGATAAGCGCTCGACTCTGTGGCATGCTCTACACGGTCAAGGAAGTGCGGGTGGAGCCCACGACATACAACAGAAGCAAGCGCTTGCGCCAAGACTTCATCCTTCAAGACCACCAGCGCAAAGGCGACATGATCATGTATTGCGACGAGACTAATTTTAACGTGCATTGCAAGCGGCAACGTGGTCGCGCTGTTAGCGGTGAACGCGCGATGCTCCGCCTTCCATCGACTAAAGCGCCCAACCTGCAGATCCAGTGCACGGTCGCAAGCTCCGTCGGCGTCGTGCACTCGGTGATAACCCAAGGAAGCATCAAGATCGAAGCCAACGCTGCTTTCATCGAGCAAGTATACCAAAAAGCCAAAGCATCGGCCGCGTATGCAGCGGAGTACAGCGGCAAGAAAATCGTGATAGTGTTCGACAATGCTCCAGCGCATCGGCGTTCCGAGCTGCTCGTGCCAGACGCAGATGATATTGTATTGCTCCGCCTGGCCCCCTAGAGTTTTATGTTCAATCTGATTGAAGGTGATTCAGTGTGTGTGCATGACCTATTGATGTACTCGTGCCCTCTTGAACTGGATAGCTGTGGCGAATACGCTCCATTATTGGATGGGTTACATTGTCAGGGTCGCCACCAGCGACATGGCTACCAACACGCTTGGATTGTTCATCGACTGGAGCTGTCCCTTGCGAATAAACAACCAATTGTGAGTGTGTGTGAGCAGCGCAAACGACCGTGCGCGGTCAACGGCAAAGCGACGTGCACTCGATATTGGTTCTTGTCAAACCCGCCAATGCGGAATTCTCGTCCAAAACGATCGAAATCAGGGTGCTCCATATATGTATATATGAAAAATTATAGAGAGGAGGGTAGGGGCAGAAGAGAACAGAGATTTGGAGAGACAGGGTAGAGATATTTTGTGGAACTTGAAAACTCAGTTCGCATGATGTATAAAACCTACCATGATCATAGTTATTGGTATTACATTGGTTCGGTGATGTGAGACCGATTCATATCAGGTTTAGAAACTTCACGCACTACTAGATTATGATAACTAGAGTCACTGTGGTGGTCCCTCGTTTAAAGTGACTTGATCATACACTGTAAGGTATGCTGTAAATTTCGGAACTTCTAGCACTACTGGATTTAGATAACTACACTTGCTCTGGTGAAGCATTGTTTTTACTTCAAAAAGTGACATCGAGAAAGAAACTGTCATAGAGCAGGACAAAATGAGTTAGCGCGCTTCTCTGGACAGAAGTATTGTTTTATGTTACATCGTCCACTCAACATATGCATAAAATGGCAACTAGAGTACCGCTAGACCCCTAGAGACCACGTTAATGTACTACATGGCACCCAATCTCGGCATCTGGGTTTTGTTTTGTTACAGAACCGTTGAAACCCCGAGAAAGTACTATACTACGTAGTAATACATTTGGTCAAGATAAACAGTTTGTACTGGTTTACGGAACGGCTTGGGCGTGACATTCATACCCTGCTCGACCAGTTCCTAGCACTGCTGGGATTGGAAACATTGTTCCTTTCTTCCAGGTGAGTATGACCTGAATGCTGATCTGCAATGCAACAATTATAGCATTTGCGGTGGTGGGCCTCAAATGAAACCCAAGATATTATTGGGGTCAGCTCGCTACGAGCCTGGGTGATCTCTCTGGGTGTGCCAGTGCACAGACAGTGGCTCGTAGATGAGAGCTAAAGACGAAGTGGTGGGCAGCGCGAAAGGCATCAGCATCGCCGTTGCACCTATAATGCCGGTCAACGTGGACGCGATGTATGTGATGGCTCCCGTGCATGAATTGCCGCCTGTAAATACGCTGTCGACGGTCGGCACTGTGATCTTGAGTCGTCGACTCAACAACAAGGCGGTGGAGTGGAGCGACCACCATTACTGGTGGATGGCAGTGGTGCTTCATCTGTCGTTGCTTGTTGTCATCGGAAGCTGGATTGTATCGGTCTCCACTTCCAGAGCCGAATGGCTAGCAATGTCGGGACTCGTTCTTGGCACTCCGTGTCTGCTGATGTCGACGCTGCAGCTCAACACGCAGATACTGTCGTTGTTGGTACGGCAATATGAATTCTGTGTGGGAACGTTCTTGAATGTTTCACTGCTCATGCTGTTGGGGCTCATTCTCAGAAACGCGCGGGCAGCCGCAGCGGTGTTGATGTGCGCGATGACTCAGCTATTGCTAGTCCTTGATGCCAGCTTCAAGACTGTGCAGGTGGACATACATCTGAGCTGGCTGTGGTTGCCAGCAATTGTGGGTATTGGTGTTTTGTGTGTGGATGCGGCCAGAACTGGTAGTGTGGCAACGATGTGGTTGACGATGCTCTTCAATGTGGCGGTCACTCTGTTCATTTTGGTGACCAAAAGAACCTATCAGCGCCGTGTCTTGCTGTGGCGATTGTGGTCAGTCGACACCGTCATACCTTGCTCCAGTCGTGCCAGCTTGAAGCTGGTGCAGTTCCCGGCTGCTATCCAGACTCAACCGTCAGGTCCAACGCACTTGAAGGTAGCGCTGCCTGACACGGGAATACCAATTAGAGCTCGCTGCAAGTTGGTACCAGCATGCTCGCCCAATACAATGGTCACGAGCGGGTGGCTGATCTTTTTGTACGCTAACGGCATCATTGGGTTCACCGTTGCTCCAGTTAGTCTGTTTATGGTGATCGTGTTCGACTTTCGAGACGCGATGGTGCTGTGGCCGATGGCAATTGTCTCGTTTTGCACCAGCAGTGTCTTTTGCATCACGTTTGCACTCAACTTTCAGCGCCAACTGTTGACGTCACTGTTGCAGAGCTTCGACTTGTGGTTTACTTCGCTTCAATTCTCGGCTGCCAGCGTGTGTCTCGCCGACCTGTTGCAATGGGACTACCGATGTCTCAATATCATTAGCTGGTACCTATTCGCTCATTTCGTCCTTTTGGTGGACGCGCTATCACCGTCTGTTCGGCAATGCTTCAGATTCCGCAAGATTTACGTCTTCCCAATTCCCGCCGCAATATTGATCGGCACTGTTGTCATCTCGTACATGCTCTTGGCTCCCAAACATCCCGTGCTCCAGTCTCGGACGATTCGGCTGGGTACTGCTGGTGGCTTTACTTTTGTGATCCAAACAGCCACGTTCATGACATATCGCGTATTTACAATCTTCCCGTGGATCTTGCGCGTTGCGTGCAATCTCTGGTACACCGATGAACAACAGCTCGTACTGTTGCGCGGCACGTACTGGTTCAGCAATTCACTTCTGATCGCATCCCGCTCCCAGCGTCATGTGATCACTTTCTCATCAAGGTGGAGCTTCGCGAGAAGGAAATCGACATCGTCGCTCGTGACTCCGGTTGCGCCCACTCAAGCGGCCATCGCGCCACGCGGACTCCACAGCATCGACAGCAATGCTGCCTTGGGTCCCAGCGGTCATCGACCAGACACCTCGCAACCTCAAACGCGGTACGATGGGCACACACAGGTCGTTCCTATCACGGACCGTCCGCTTGCCGATGAGCACAATCAAACACGACCAGGACAGACAATGTCATTAGATGACCCCACAAACCAGTCGAACAACCACGCCGACGAAGAATATCGTAGAGTCGCTTGTTGAGCTTCGAGTGGCCGTCGCAAGCAATGACCACAAATCAACGCCCGTCAAACATGCAGCCAATCGTGGGTGGCAACGGAGCTCTAGGCCTCGGAGGTGTGGTTTGCGCTTTGACATTAAAGATGGTTCACATTGTGACGAAGGCGCAATCGAAGTTGACCATCACTGCGGCGCGAAGTGATGCATTTATCGTCGACAAAAACTTCTTAACTATCGATCGATTCCTACGTGGCATCTGGGAGTGGCGCGAGATGCACGATTAACGTGCTCTCGAGACTGTGCATCACGTGACACGTGGTACAGGTCCAGCATCGCATCACGCGAGCTATGACGGTCGATGCGGACGTAATGTATGAGATGGCGTCAGTGCATGAGTTGCCTCTCATCGACATGTCGGCTTGACCATCTTGAGCCGTGACAGCAACAGAATGCTGATGGAATGGAGCGGACACAACTACTGGTGGCTGGCAGGCTTGTTCCACCTTGCGTTGCTATCGCAAGCTGGTTTGTGCCCACAACAGCGCCGACAGGAGCGTAGCTGGCAGTGTCAGGAATTGTGGTTGGCATCCCGTGCTTGCTTCTTTCGTCCTTGCAGCTGAATTCACAAGTGCTAACGCTAGTGGTGCGGCAATACGAGTTTTGGGTCGGTACATTCTTGAATTGTGCGCTGCTTGTGTGTGCTGTTGGCGCTTGTACTGAAAAACTGGTGAGCAAGCTCCGCTGTGATGATGTGCTGGATGACCCAGCTACTGCTACTGCCCGATGCCAGCTTCCGAACCGTTCAACTAGACGTGCGCTTCAGTTGGCTCTGGTTACCAGCAGTTGTCGGCATCGTGTTGCGCGAGGAAGCAGCCAGATCTGGTAGTTGCGCGACGATGTGGTTGACGATGCTCTTCAATATTGCCGTCACGTTGTTCGTCTTGGTGGCAAAGAGAACTATTCAACGCCGTGTCTTCCTGTGTCGACTGCGTTCCTTCGTCATTGCTCCAGTCGCGCAAGCGTGACTCTGAAGCAGATCCCTGTTGCTAACCGGACTCCATCACTCGGACAGAAGCAACTCATGGTCGCGTTTTCTCACACGGGATCTCCACTCGGAGCTCAATGTACGTTGTTGCCAGCATTTTCACCGCGAGGTATCGTTACCCGGAAGTGGTTAGTGCTCTTGTACGCGAACGGCAATGTAGATGTCACAATGGTGTCATTATTCACAATCAATTATCGTCCACTGGCTCTCCCCTTACTCACAATCAATTACTGAACTCAGGGTGTCGCGCGCGCGACCTTCGTGCAACAACCATGAGGGTGCTCGCTTAAGTGCGATCGGGAGCAGGTGCATCTTCGCGGGATGAAAAAGAAAGCGCGACGACAACAATGGCGCAGTGGCGGCGCTTTGCGTTCTTTGACAAGGAGATCCTCAAGGATGCGGGCGGCCTGTGGCTCAAGGTAAGAACTGCACGCGCAGGCGCGAATCGTTGTTGACTGTTTCTGGGGGGGGGGGGGTACTGACATACCCTCGTTTTCTCGGGGCAAATGACCAGGGCGTGGACATCACGTCGATGAGCGCGAATCGAGGCATGATCTGCGTAGGCGACGCCGACGGCTTCGTGCATCTGGCCAACCGCCAGCTCGAAGTGCGCAAGTTCCAGGCACATGAGCATTTCGTGTCGCACCTCGTCATGGTAAGGGGGGGAGGGTAATGATGATGGAGTGATTCTCGCCGTGCTGACGGACCTGATGATGATGATGATGATGATGCGGTTGATCTGCAGATGAAACGCAGCAACATTCTTGTGACGATCGGCGATGGCATCGACCCGCGCAGTGACGAGCTGCGCGAGCAATCGCGTTTGGTTGCCGAAGCAGGGCGCGCAGCGAACCCGAACGCGATGAGCCAGGAGGTATCATGATGCCGCGGATCATCATTTTTGAATGAAGGACTGCGTGAAGGAACTGATCATCATGTGCGTTGATATTGCAGCAAATGTATGGCGCCAAGAACCCCGGCAAGAGCACAGCGATTGTGCGCCTGTGGCGAACGGATCAACAGGATCGTGATGGGAAGCCCAAGCTGCTGCAGCAGACACCGATTTTTGGCAAGAAAGTAAGGACGTAAACGATGCAAACAGAGCGACCATCGGATGCGTCGAGACTGACTCGTTCGCGTGCTGCTTGCAGTATCCTGAGGAGGCCGTCACTGCATTTGCCGTGAACGATGATATCAGCCAGTTTGCTGTCGGTCTTCGGAACGGCGCCGTCATCCTGTTCCGCAGCGACCCGAAGCGCCGTTCGGACCGTCCTCCTATTCTTCTCCAGCCAGCTGGCCAGTACCCTGTGACGGGCATGTCCTTCACCAGCAAACCGGTGACGAACACAGTCGCACACGTGTTCCTGTATGCAGCCACGCGACGTGGGCTGACGTGCTACCACTGCACGCATGACGATCCTGCGCTCGTCAAGGCCACCGGCGCGGCGGGCATGCCCCCACGAACGGTGGTGCTGGATGAACGCGGTGTGGACCTCAACTGCTCGTGCGTGAACGAAGAAGGCGAGATGGCTGTGGGCCAAGCCGACGCCGTGTACTTCTACACCAACGAAGACCGTTCGGTGTGCTTTGCGTTTGAAGGAGAGAAGAAATACCTGCACTTTTTCAAGCACTACCTACTGGTGTGCCACGTGGATCCCCGAGGTCGCCATCAAATCAACGTTTACGATCTCCAGAACAAGTTCATTGCTTTCAACTGGACGCTGACGCACACGACCAGCAAGAACCCTGTCGGTCGAAAGCCACCGCTTGCGCCAAACACCCGCGCCCCAGGCGCTCGTTTTGGTCTGGATGAGATGGAAGAGATTCGCCACGTCGTGTGTGAGTTCGGTGCCATTTTTGTCGTGTCTTCTGTGGGCCATATCTACCGTTTGACTGAGAAGGATACAACGTCCAAGCTCGAGATTTTGTTCCGCAAGAATCTGTACTCGATCGCCATCTCGCTCGCGTTCAGTTCCAACTACGACATCAACAGCATCATGGATATTTTCCGTATGTATGGTGACCATCTCTACCAGAAGGGCGACTACGACGGCTCCCTGCGTCAGTACGCTCGCACCATCGGTCACGTGGAGCCTTCGTACGTTATCCGTCGCTTTTTGGATGCCCAGCGCATTCACAACCTCACGGCGTACCTGGAAGCGTTGCACGAAAAGGCTTTCGCCAACGCCGAGCACACAACGTTGCTGCTTAACTGCTACACCAAGCTGAAGGACGTCAAGAAACTGGACAAGTTTATTCAAATGGACCAAACTGGCTCGTCCAAGCTTGACAGCGCTGACGCGATGATTCATGCCGCTCAAGCAAGAGAAAACGTGAAGAACGGTCTCGACCCAAAAAAGGGAATCACGGGAACGCTGAACTTTGACGTCGAGACCGCGATCAGTGTGTTGTGGGAAAACTATCCGCAGCAAGCGTTGGCGCTGGCAAAGAAGCACGAAGAGCACAGCTGGTACTTGAAGATCCAACTGGATCGTATCAGCTACGTCGAGTCTGAAGACTCCGTGACGTTGTCAGCCCACGAAAAGGAACGTGTGACGGAAGCGCTCGAGTACATCACGCACTTGAGTTTCTCGGAGGCAGACGCGAACTTGCGCAAGTACGGTCGAACGCTCGTGACGCATCTGCCCGAACCAACAACCGAATTGCTTAAGCGTTTGTGTACGGGCAAGTTTGTGCCGGAGAATCCATCGCTGCGCTCGGATCCTGGCGACTTTTTGCATTTGTTTGTGTCGCATCGTGCGCAACTGAAGGAGTTTTTGCAGTATATTGTGGAAGTGGAAACGGTGGTCAACACGTCGATCGGCAACACGTTGCTCGAGATGGTGCTTACGGATTCGGGCGCCGAGAAGCGAACGGAGGCAGAGAAGGAAGACGCTGTGATGGCCATTCTGGACAACCCACGTGTCAAGTACGACGAAGATCACGCGCTGATCCACTTGCAAATGCACAATGTCAAGAAGGGCAAGCGGTATCTGTACAACAAGCTCCACATGTATCACATGCTGGTGCAGCATCACATCGAAGAAAACGACGACCAGAGTATCATCGAAGAGGTTCGCAAGCACGGCGAAAAAGATCCGAACCTCTGGTCGCTGGCGCTCAAGTATTTCGCGGAGCGTGGTCCATTGCCCAAGGGCGCCACCTCTGGAGAGGAATGGAAAGAGCTAAAGCAGCTGCTGACGTTGATCGATAACAATCCGGTCATTCCTCCGCTGCAAGTCGTGCAAGTTCTCAGTCAATCCCGCGAACTGCCTGTGTCGGTGGTGAAGCAATACATCATCAACCAGCTCTTGAACGACGAAAAGAAGATCGAAGATGATGAGGAGAAGATCAAGGCGTTCAAGAGCGACACAAAGCAGATGAAGGAAGAGATTGCGCAGCTCAACAGCAAGGCTGTCGTATTCCAGGCCACCAAGTGCGATTTGTGCAACCACGACCTCGATCTTCCAGCCGTGCATTTCATGTGCCAGCACAGCTTCCACTTGAATTGTATCTCGGAGACGGACCGAGAGTGTCTGACTTGTTCGCTGGACCACCGCCACATCATGGGTCTCAAGACGCAACTGGAGCAAAAAGCTGGCAACCACGAACAATTTTTCAACCAGCTTGAGTCGGCCGCGGACGGCTTCCACACCATTGCCGAATATTTCGGCAAGGGCATTTTCAAGACGAATGAAGTGCCGACCGACGATGGTTATGGCCCCGAGTTTTAAGAGCGCTACAGCAATTACATCAACACGTGTTTTCTGTTGATGTCTTTGTTCGTGAGTTCCGATGCTCACAGCTTGCAGCGACATCGCTCGTTCTAGACCCACTTCTCGTCGCAACATGCATCTACAACCGATATTCACATTTCGCAGATGTTTTCCACCACATACGCCCCCCCCCCAATGCGGTGGACGTCATCTCATGATCTGCCGAGCACGCTAACAGCTCCACCATCTCCATTGCACGTGCCCAAGGCAACCCCAAAGCCAGGCACAGAACGTCGCACTCGCGGGACACACGCATTCCGCTGCGTCCATTCAGATGTCGATGATTATGAACTCGACCAAACATGCGACGCTCGCGCTCTTGTAACAACGCCTATTTGGCTCCTTTGCACCACGGTACCGCGTTAGGCTTGACTAGGCCGCCATCTAAGTTGGTTGCTCAACTTTAGACAGCAGCCATTTACACGCAGTGACCTCATCGATTGAAATTGCACCAAAGATCTGAGTTAAGTGATGATATTTCTTGTTTATTGGCGACTCACCCCCAACTGTCGCTTACTATCCATAGATACAGCAATCTCCCTGTCCTGAACACGCAACAGCGAGTGAATGGTAGCAACGGCCAACGGGAAGGGAGAGCGAGAACCGATAGCTGGTATTTGTCGCCGGCATTGTGAGCAAGCACCATGGTTGGCCATACAGTGTGTGAGGTCTGGCGCTGCCAAGTGCACGAACTGTGAGGGTGACAGCAAAGCGCGGGGTGCAATCCGCTGCGCAAGCAAAAGGAGGTTCGCTGACTGTGTGGGAGGTCGTCAAAACATGTTTTCGTCCCGCGTCGAAGCAAGGATGAAAGTGATGTGGCTTGGCTGCGGTCACCGCAGTTGTTCCGTCCCACAGTCAGTGAAGATGGAAAGGTTTGGTGATCACGTTGGTTGTGCAGTCAAACGGCACACCAAGCATCACACACACCAGCCAAGTGCCAACGGCGGGAGAGGCCATTGATCGACTGTCTGTTGCTGCACAAGTCTTTCGGTCGTCGTTCTCCTTGTTTTTTTCACTTCCCTCCGCGGTGAGATGACTTGCTGCGTGATGGATGCAACCCATCGTCGCTTCTTCGAAGCCCAGCTTTGACGACGACCGTGCCCGTCGTCCGCAACTGCGTCAATCTGGGAACCGACAAAGACGGGCACGATGCTTCCCCGGGCCTGTAGAACGACAGATCGGTCTTGGCGACTGATGCGCCAGTCAGCAGATCTACGAGCTCATTCCTACAACGTGCGGCGTACTTACCAATCTTCCAAGCGACGCTCATTGCTCGTCCCCAGTCCAGCTCTCAAGCGCCAATGCGTCTCGTATCCCCACTCGCTGTTACTGCAGCCTTTGCGCTGGTGACCTTGGTCCAAGGTGAAGCCGAGGACGTTGTGATCCAGCCCATGATCGTCGGTGGAAGCGAAGTTCCTGCTGGCACGCGCCAGTGGGCAACTGCCTTCGTCAAGAGCGACTGCGGTGGCTCGTTGATCACGCCGCGCCACATCCTGACGGCTGCTCACTGTGGCCTGACGCGTGAGACGCACGCCTTGATTGGAGCGCACAACATCAAGAAAGCGAACGAAGGCGAATCCATTCGCATCAAGAAGCGCACGCCGCACCCGCTATTCAACAGCACTTCCATTAGCCACGATTACATGGTCATCGAGCTCGAGCGTCCAAGCAAGTACCAGCCAATTCGTCTCGGCAGCGCGTCTGGTCGAGACCTCGTGCCGAACAAAGCGGCAACGACCCTCGGATGGGGAACCTTGGGATCGGGCATGGCTTCGTCCGACGTGCTGCTGCAGGTGCAGGTGGCGCTGTGGGACAACGCAAAGTGCAACGAAGCGCTCGGACGCGATCGCATTGACGCCTCGATGGTGTGTGCGGGTGGTAAGAGCGGCGAAGATAGCTGCCAGGGCGACTCGGGTGGTCCATTGACAACCACGACAGCCAGCGGCGAGGAAGTGCTCGTGGGTGTTGTCAGCTGGGGCGACGGGTGTGGTGATGAGGGTAAGCCTGGTGTGTACAGCCGCATCGCGTCAGTGGTGGACTTTATTACGAAGAACGCGCCAGGCGCGCAGTTCTCGTCTTGATCGGCAACGATTTGTTATATGTTTGCTGTGCTGCATTAATCTCGAATAGTCGAAGTGGTGTTGTGGATGATGATGCAATAAGGCTCGGTTCTATCCTCGCTCTGGCCTTTGTAATCTTCCAGGTAGATTAATGTGATCACGTTTTAAGACTTAGCTACGGATGAGACCTTCGAGTTTGTGTCAATTCCTGGATGCCCCCCTGTAGAGGAGAATCTGCACGCTAAACTCGCTCAACCCAATTGGGTTCGTCCAGAATGTCTTCGTTCGCTGCTCGGGCATCGCAACTTTGAACTTAAGTATGCTGAATCAGCCTCGCGAGTTGTGTGTCACGACGCGGGACTGGAGCTGACATAGCACGGCATGACTAGCCAATCATCATCAGCAAGAACGTCGTCAGTGAAGTGAAGGACGACAAAGAATGCGAAGTTCTTCGTCAGTCGGCGACAATCGTGACCGTTGCTGGGTCCAGAGACTGGACTCGAGACCTTGCATCTTTGACCTTCGCGGAACACCATGGCCGTTGCCCGTCTGATCGACAGCTTCGGTCAGTTTTGTTGGAATGACAGCTTTCTCATTCCCCAACTTTCCAGGCACAGCGCACACCCGCGTCGACCAGCCCCACTTCGTGCACTTCAATGCGCTTTACGACCACGCTCGCGCTCACATCGGCATTTGCCCTTGCGGCAACCAGCGCCCAAGACGGCCCTGGAACTCAGCCGCTCATCGTTGGCGGGCAGGAAGTGCCAGCTGGAACTCGTCAATGGGCAACGGCTTTCGTCGACAGCCATTGCGGCGGCTCGCTCATCACACCACGGCACGTTCTCACCGCTGCTCACTGTGGACTCCAAACTCAGACCGTCGCATTGATCGGCGCACACAACATCAAGAAACCGAGCGAAGGCGAGACCATTCGTATCAAGAAGCGCATCCCACATCTGCTCTTTAATGAGAGCACCACGTCGCACGACTTCATGGTCATTGAGCTGGAGCGTCCAAGCAAGTTCAAGCCCATCCGTCTGGCCAGTGCTTCGGGTAACGACCTCACCGTTGGTAAAGTTGCCACGACGCTCGGATGGGGAACCTTGGGATCGGGCATGGCTTCGTCCGACGTGCTGCTGCAGGTGCAGGTGCCGCTGTGGGACAACGCGAAGTGCGACGAAGCGCTCGGACGCGGTCGCATTGACGCCTCGATGGTGTGTGCGGGTGGTAAGAGCGGCGAAGATAGCTGCCAGGGCGACTCGGGTGGTCCATTGACGATCAAGTCGAACGGTGGCGAGGAAGTGCTTGCGGGCGTTGTGAGCTGGGGAGCTGGTTGTGGTGATGAGGGTAAGCCTGGTGTGTACAGCCGCATCGCGTCAGTGGTGGACTTTATTACGAAGAACGCGCCAGGTGTGCAGTTCTCGTCCCTGTAATCTGTGGATGTTAGGAATGCTCCATTGAAGTCCGTTGCGTGTGATACCATCACGACGAGTGAATAAAATGTCGTGCAATAATAGTCGTTGATGTCAATGTGGGGAGATTCGCCCCAACTCCCGTTGGGGGAGGGGGGGGGGTCCAAATGCGGCGAGAACAATTAATCAGCACACCGAACGACCATTGGGCTGTGTCCTCCTATCCAGAGCTGCTGCGATAGCTTACCGATATTGATCGTCGTCGATCGGTGCATACAGAGTCGCCTGCGCGATCGTAATCAAGTTCAATTGAACACGAAGCGCATTCTCGCCTACTGAATGATGTCAGCATCGCGCCTTCGAGTTTCCCAACTTTCCCAATCTCGAGGAATTCAAACGTGACCCTTCAAACCCAAATCAAAGGTCGCAAAGCGCTTCCCCATCACTTCCCTACCGCCACGTGCACATGGCATTTGACTGCGCGATCGAATGGCTGTCAATTCCCCGGACGGAATCGCGCAGTAGAGCCGCCACGCCGCTCACCACCTCCTCGACAGAGGCATCTTCGCCAGAGTCAAATCAAGCAGCAAGTAAGATCCACACATGTTGTATCGATAAGGTTTTTGGCGGGTCATATTCTGTCTGGTCAGGCCTGACATTGGTCTGCTATCATGTTCTGCAGGTTCTGGTCAGGTCAGGATTCAGGTCTGGAAAAATATTAGTCAGAAGAAAACTCATTGTCGACAATAGAGGTCATTAGCAAACCCGGAAAAGCATGAATTTCCGGTTGAGTTGTTCAACCCGAACCCGCCAGTCCGACATTGTGAACCGGCACGGACTTTGTGAGCCCACTTGMGTTTTCGGTTCGAACTCCGATTTACTCTACTATTTACGGTTTGCCATGGAAGCTAATTTGGAGGCGGGATGAGACTAATCTGATGTTTGCCAGAAGGGG
>NSDO01000296.1:107562-117644 GCA_002286825.1 Lagenidium giganteum
TGGCACGCGATCCTCGTGTCCAAGAATGGACTCAACAATCCAACGACGCTCGCCGGTGGAGTCAATCAGCGGCGCAGGACCATCGCGAACGAAGTGGTTGGCACGATGGTTATCGTTCGTCTCCTCGAGCTGGTGACTGGCAGTCGTCGAGTGTCCGGCGTGMTGCTGGCCACGAGAGTGGTCGCTGGAGTTATTCGCACACGCAAAGTCGTTGGTACTGGGAAGACTCTGGTTCTTCTCGCGGTGCGGGTTCGCGCTCGCACCAAGAGGTCGATCAAGCTGCGACTGGGAGATCGAGTGCTGAGTTCGACCGTATCTGGACTGAGCTTCGTGAGATCCGCGGCTTCCTTCTTGGTGACGTCGAGAGTCGCCTCGACGCCGGGGTTGATCACGCTGTGGAACTCGAGACTGAACAAGAGGCTCTTTCTGCTCGCGTCCACCATCTGGAATGTCGCTTGGGCGCGATTCAGCAGTCGCACGATGCTTTCCGTGACGAGTTTCGTCGTTGGCGTGCTGCTCTTGGTCTCGACGATGTGACGCAGCCAGCGCCGAAGCGTCGGCGCGTCGTTGGTCCTCGCCACGCTCCTGCTCCTGCCGTTGTTGCTCCGAACCATTTGGCTTCTCAGAGCGGTGCTGCTGTTGTCGACGAGTCGCGGACTGAGCTCGCGACGCGGGATGGTCAGGGCCAAGATGCTGTTCCGTCGGCCAGTACTGCTTGAGTCTGCCAACGTAGAAGGTCGGATGAAGGCGCACAGTTGGTGGTAGTTCGAGTGTGTAGGCATCTCCAATTGCGTTGATAACCTTGAATGGACCGATATATCGCGGGATCAGCTTGCCCGATCCCCGGTTGCTGACTGCACGCTCTGGTATGTTCTGCGTTGAGAGCAGAACTCTGTCGCCAATCTTGAATTGGAGCCGGTTGCTGCGGCCCCTCTTGTCTGCTTGTTCTTTCTGTCTGTCGACGGCGTCGGCGACGGAGTCGCGGACAAACCGAAGGATGCTTTGTCGTCGTTCAACGAAGTCTGCGATTGTCTTCTCTTCAGCAGACTTGAGTGTTGCCAGTGCTGGCAACTCGTCGAAGTTGAACGTGTGGTCGTTTGCGTCGACCACTGCAGCAAGCATCGCACTGCGTGTCTCCTCTTCCATGCTTACATCTTGCTGGAAGTCGTGCGATTGGTTTGTGGCGGCGGAGTGTTCAGCCGTCTCCATATCGATATCGGAACCGGTTACTTCTTCCATTTCTTGATCACCGGTATTGCTGGGAGCCGCGGGCGCTGCCGCAGCGTCATTGCTTGTTGTCATCGGCGTCGCTGCTTCCGCGTAGTGTTGCGGGACCTCTCGCAACGGTTGGTGCTTCGAATTGGCTGCCGACTGTGGAGTCCAGTGACGGCACCATGCTGCTTGGAGCTGAAGCATTCTTCCCATGAGCGCGTGTACGGCGCTGCTCGCGGTGAGCTGTTGATCTTGACGTCGGCGTGTTTGCTGACGCCGCTTTTCTTGGTGCCGGCGTGCGCGCTGGTACCCCTCCCCCACCAAAAGTGGAGCCACGGAGCGGGCTTGACAACGATGCTGGCACGCGTGGGTGGCGACCAAAGTTCACGAAGTAAGGAGTCATGGCGAACGACACCACCGTCAGTTCGCGGTACAACACGTCATGCTGGAAGCAGATGCCGAGCGACTCGCGGATCTCGTCCATGTCTTCACGAATTCGACATGCCACGGAAATGCGCATCGCCTTGCTGTCGCTGGGATCACACCCGTGAGCATCGAGATCAGTGACGTCTTGCCTGCGCCATTGTGGTCACGACGATTGCGCCAATACGTCGGACTGACGGGGTAGTACCACTTCTCAGGTGTACCAAAGTCCTTCGGCACGACCTTCTCAAGATACAAAGCCACCACCATGTACAGCACCGTATCGATGGCAAAAAAACACAGCGACGTCGAGAACCGAAAGTTGTTGAACTTGTCGTGGATGTTGGGCCAACGAATGCCGATCTGCGCAGTCTCAGCTTCTGCCAGCGTCTGTACGACAAACACCATCGACACCGGAGACAACAAACACTCAGGGTTCTTCAACGATTCGGGAGTCGTGTCCTTGAATGCGTTTGAGATCGCTTCCATCACGAAAAAGGCGATGATGCCGATGTACGCCGCTGTCGAGCTCAACAGCATGCGCCAAGATGGTCAAGCTGTACAAGTAGAAGAACAAGAACAGAATCACCGCGTCCGAATTCGCGAATAGCGCCGCCTTCGCCACTGCAGTCTGGATGATCGCGCCGACCAACAGCATCACAAAGTACGTAATGTACCACGACAAGAAGATGCTCGTCTCCTTCACGCCCAGAATCTTCATCAGCTCACGTGAGCGTGTCTTGTGCTGTTGCACGAGGCTGACAAGAATTTTGGACAGCGGCTGCAAGTACGCGAGCACGAAAACCAGCGGAAACACGAACTTGATGTTGTCGTAGAAGCCGGAGTAATAATACAACGAGACCGGGAAGGGAGACGCCGTGGCTCCCAGGTACGGCTGCGGAGCTTGCCGCAATGGTGGTAAGGGATCCTCACGCTGCGTCGCCGTCAGCGACGCGACCTGTGGCTGGCATCATTCCCATCACAGCCTGCCCGATGGCTAGGTCGCTCACGAGAGACGAAAGCAGACGTGAGTMCAGATCGCTGCTGGCTTTCGCGGTGGCGGAAGCAACTTGGCACTTGGTCGACGTCGTCAACTTGGCGGCGTTCCACTCGGGCATGCAGTTGATGAAGCGCGTGACGAGTGTCTGCAGAGTCATGAAGCCACCCGAAGCGTACTGCTGATAGGTGRGTGTCTCCAGCGAACGCTGYAGCGACTTGTACGTCGACGCACCATCCGTATCAATCGTGCGAGGCACGTAGCAGTCCTTGTCGTTGTCGTTGGAAATGCTGGTTGCGTTCAGTCGGACGGTGTATTCGATGGGAGTGAACTTGCCGATGTTTGCCGCATCAGATTGATACTGGTTGAACACGATGGCGCCATACAGCCGTAGCTGCGACGCATCCTTGGCGTAGTTGTTGGATTTCACGTAGGCATCGATGTCCTTGGACGACTTGTAGAAGACCACACTGTCTTCAAACGACGGGATTACGAGGTTGGAGCCACCCGGCGCTGAGACGACACCGTCGGATACCACGTCTTCATCGTTTCCATGAAATAGTTGCGCGTGAAGTCGTCATCTGGGGCAATGGCGATCTTCATCGGCGACACACGGCCCTCGCACTTCTTGGGGATTGTAGATGGCGACGACGTGCTCAGACTGACGCGACCTTCGTACGCTTGCATGTGGCCTTGTTGTCAACGCTGAACTTGGTCGACTCGCGCGCACTGGATAACCCCGTCCGGCACCTTGATGTCCTTGCTGGATTTCTTGATCAGGTTCATWATGAGGATGAAGATGACGGGCGTGAGCACCTCGAAGAGCGTCGCTACGGGGTGCTTGCGCTTGAGCTTGATGTTCTTCCAGTAGCAGCGTCGGGATGAAGCGTGAACAATGTGGGATACATATATTAACCAATCAAATTACAGTGTTCAATCCTCTAACCAATCACTGTGCAGCAGCGCTTGGCTGCGCCAATCGGTGCCTGGAACGACCAGATCGCACCTTCAGATTGGCTTTGCCGGTTTGTGCAAATGGTCGCACTGGGCAAAGTGCCCCTTCTCCATGGTGAGCATTGCTGGTTCGAACCCCGCTCTGATCATTCCTGGCGTAAGGTTCGTCACTTACACGTCCGCCAGAGTCCGAATAGTACTCCCATACGGTAAAACCGAATGGTTTCCTCTCTGCAACGGAGGTTGTGAGTGGAGTCAGGGCCGAGGTTAGGTACGGGGGTCATCCTCCAGTGAGGTACGGTGCCGGTTGGAATTCAGAGAAAATACAGGAGAACCAGACGGAAGACAGCAAGCTTTTCATTTCACTAATAGGCAATTAAGCATATTTTAGGCACAAATCTGTTCCGCCCCTCGTGGCGTGCTCAAGCATGGAGCACACAAAGCCAGAGCACAGCCGGTAGCATCCGGCGGAACTAGTGGAGGACACGCAGTCACCGGCTTTCCAGCTGGTAGTGACGGTCGCTTTCATGGTGGCGATTGCACAGCTGGTTCCACCAACCGCACATCGGACATCGACAGCCGTGATGCTAAAACAGGAAGCAGTAATGATGGCGGTTTCTGCATCAGCGCTGGGCATGGTGGTGGGCATGGTGGTGGGCGTGGTGGTGGGCGTGGTGGTTGCAATGATGGGGGGCGCGGTGGTGGGCTCGGTGGTGGACATGAAGGTGAGCGCTGTGGTGTGCGCGGTGGTGGGCGTGGTGGTGGGCGTGGTGGTGGACATGATGGTGAGCGCGGTGGTGGCCATTATGGTGGGCGCGGTGGTGAACATGATGGTGCGCACGGTGGCGGGCGCGGTGGTAGGCTCGGTGGTGGGCGTGGTGGTGGACATGATATGGCGGGCGCGGTGGTGGGCTCGGTGGTGCGCGTGGTGGTGGACATGATGGTGAGCGCTGTGGTGGGTGCGGTGGTGAGCGTGGTGGTGGACAGGATGGTGAGCGGTGGTGGCCATGATGGTGGGCGCGGTGGTGGACATGAAGGTGGGCGCGGTGGTGGGCGCGGTGGTAGTGCTAAAATTGCAGTCCGTCGCGGTGAAAGTGGTGCGACAACTTTAGTGGATCGCACTGCTGGCGTTGGCCGTAACCCCACTGGCGGTGCCAACAATGCGGTTGGTCGCAGGGCCAGCGACCGAAGTGGTGATCGTCGTTGGAATCGCACTAGCGGTGCCGACAACGCGGTAGGTCGCGGTGGCGGCGATTTCAGTGTCGGTGGTGACTGTGACTGCGCCGGCGGTGCCAATAATGTGGTTGGTCGCAGTGCCAGCGACCGAAGTGGTGGTACCGCCAAACGCCGCCGAGGCTCCAGTTGGAGTAATGCGGAATCGGATGCCTCGTCGGGAATCCTTGACATCTGGGTAGCCGACGAGGCGACCGATTCCGACGATTCGAAGGCGATCGACGAAGAGTATGGGGTGAAGGATATCGATCGTTGAGGCCAGATCCTCGTCGAGATCGATTGGGAACCGTCATAGGTTACCATCGATGATCTCAGCGATGATCTCGACTTCACGATCAAAGAGCAGATTACTATGCTGAATTAGAAGTCACAGGTTGATGGAGAAAATTTTTTCTATGTGTTATGTGTTGTCTTTGGCTGGTCAGGTCTTTGGGTCAAGGATCAAGACTGAGACCTGACCAGGATATGACCCGCTAAGAAGCCTTCCGTTGTATCATTCGACGTGAAAACGCACGCGACAATCTCTTTCAAAATGACGATCAAACTATGGTGCTTTCACTGGCCTCTCGCCCCCGCTCGTCATCTCGAGCACCATTGGAGCCGAAATCCTTCCTCGAGTACGCTCGCGCGGTTGATGTTTGCATGTGCGAGATCGTATGTGTTCTGAAGACAATTGCCGTCCGCTTCCGTCTTGCATTGGTTATCAACCGTGGGTTTGGGCTTGCTGTGTGGCTGAAGACTAGATATCAGCTGAAGTCCCCAATTACTGGGGACCCCCTGGAGGGAAAATGACAGCTTTACGTACGTACTGTAAATACATGTCCTAAAGCAGGCGTTTGTAGTTTTCCCTCCAATTATCAATTTTTACTGGATCCGTTATTGAGGCGTTGGCCTTAGCAGCATGGAGAACGCCGCGCTGCAGTTAAAGCTTGACGAGTGTGCAAACAGCACCCTTGATCGTGGACAGCAAGCTTGACCACGAAACACGGTCCGCGCATCTGTGTTAACGCAACGTGAGTTCGTGAACTGGTGCGATTTGAAGGGCTTCCATGAAAGCACGAAGTACATTGTAACAGGTCCAAAGTTGAACCTTTTCCTTCATCAAGATGTGTTAAATTGCTCAGACCGCCGGAAGGGCTCAGAACGAACGGTAGGAATATCTACAGTTGAGATGTACATCGCCGCCATTACGGACATCTACAACCACCAAGCCGCTCGCAAAAGCAACAGCAATCCATATCCGTGTGACGCAATCAGCAACCTCTTGCTTGCCACGCTTCGCCGCGAGCGACAAAAGCAAAAAAAGAATACACCGACAGAGATGCTGGTAACTCACTCGATGAATACTACACGGCGGACGAGCTGCGACGAATTTCCTATTACTACCTCGATCAGAACTCGGGTGAGGATTTTCGGAATCGCATGAGACATATTTTGTGTCATGCATGTATTTTGCGGGGCGAATCCGCTCGCAACCGTGAGCTGCCCGATCTGCTTTTCGTTGAGCTAGAGAACGAAGGCTTTACCGTCTGCTGCGCTATGGCGATGGTGATGGATCAAGGCAAAACCAACCCGTATGGCAAAAGAGAATTTGGCTCTTGCATCCGTCATTAGGATGCGGAGCTTTGTCCCATTGGTGCGGTTGCTTTGTATCCGTTTTGGCGTTGGCAAGTCGCTCTGGAACAGGTGCCTAATTTTCTGGACCCAACTGAGTGGTATGCTATCAAGCTCCTACGCGGTGGCAACGATCAGCGTACTCCAATTACATATTGCGTGCACTACCAGGCCACGGTCAAAGCATTCCCTGCGCTGCAAGCGAAGCCGCACGCAACTCGCGGCTCAGCGACTCGAATGGCAGAGCTGACTGGTACTGTTGAGTCGCCTATCAGACGTCTAGGAAGGTGGAATGAAGCAGGTCAGAAGCAGTCAGCTGTCAATGACGTTGAAAATGAATAGGATGCTCAAAGTGGAAGTGCGGAAGTGCTGGAAGAAGCGGATGAAAATGTGTTGAACGTCAGACGAGTCCCGGGACGCACGAGATGGTAGGAAGCCGCGGATCAAGATGATGAAGATTCACTGGGTGCAGAGACGGAAGAACGAACCCCCGATGTTGTGCCGATGGATGATGAGGCACAAGGTGATGATGCGCAAGCTATGCGCGATGAAAAAGACAACACAGGGGCATTACAGCCCGTGTCAGCACAAGCAGAAGACAGTGGTGACGAGGACCAGCGTTAATTGAGGCAGACGAAGATGCGCATGTCGTTGGGATCCAGAGGCCGAGGGCTCAGGAAGAAAGCGATGCAGAAAGAGAAGGCTTGAGCGCGAATGGTAAGATCACTGTGGAAGGCCAAGCTGTGAGAAGGTGACGCCCCAGACACCAGCTCTCGAAGGCGATAAGGCAGAAACAAGCGCGGCTGAAGAGAGTGGTGAGAAAGACGATGAGGACATTCCCAGCGAGGGTGTGTTCTTGGAAGACGAGCAAAAGGAAACGGAAAAAGCCGATGCTGCTGAGTTGGAAGAACCAGTGGTGGAAGCCAACGATGCGGAGACAAAGCAAGTCGAGGCACAGAAGCCCCTTAACGTTGACGACAGCGAAGAAGGCGAAGTCAGTGAAGATGCAGAAGAAGCGGGGTTGGATGAGTTGGGAGAACAACCAAGGACGCCAAGAGATTTTGAGACGTACCAAGAGGTCGCTCGAGCACCGGATATTGCTGAAGCACGACGACAACTTGCTGCTGATAATCAGAAATACGGGAGACGGAAGGTGGAGATTGAATACACGGGTGGCCCGCGGCGTGCGCGGGAAGACCTGGAGTACGATAACAACAGCAACAGAGCGATCAGCGATCTGGCACGCCCAAGGAATTCAAGATGGTGGGACCTGCTCATCGAAGTAAGATGGTTGATGAAGCACTCGTGTAGCTGACGATTTCCACGTTGGGCTGATTGCATTTCATTCGAAGCTGAAGGCCGAAGATGAACTGTATCCCGCGGTGCTGAAGAGAACGTTTGCAGCCTGGTTCGTCATTTGGTGCGTCCCGAGGAAGGATATCGAGGACAAGAAGCTGACAAGACTTTGGTGGCAACCGCTCGACAATGCGATGAAACAGAAACGCAGGTTTTGTTCAGCAGACACCGCACCAGATACTGTTTTGCTTTCCGCGTTGACACATCGGAATGTTGTACTGCGACCTCGGCACGAGAGGACAGGTCAGATGGACCGAGCCATGGTTTGAGGAGAAACAGATGCTGTCGAATAAGGAACAGTTCAAGACATTGGAGAACGTGGTGACCAAGCGTGGAGTGCATTTATGCCAGAGCCCATTTGGGTGCGGAAAATCGAGATTGATCAGCGCAATTGTGTCGCTGTATTCACGCTTCTCCTGAATCGCGGATTCGGATCACTTCTGAGCCGAACACTGCGATTCCGGAAGATCTTAGGCGAATTCTTGCCGAAGGGAGCGTGCCGTGAGACGAGCTTCTGCGTATCTGTGGCGACGGGCGGACGGCGGATCCTGCAGAACGTACTTTGTACTTGGCGTACCATGAGTACCACATTTGGGAGTAGTATCGCGAGGAGCGGAACGTAAAGACAATCAAGGTTCAGAACGAAGCGGAGAAGATGGTCAAACAGAAGTGCCGTGATGCCCGGGTCATTGTCAGCCCGCTCACTGCTATGGGTGGATATCAGGTGCTCAAGGTACGGTCGCAGTTGGTTATTGTAGACGAAAGAGGTCAAGTTCCGCAGACTGCGTTAACGTTGGGATTGCGTGGGGCTTTAACATTGCTCGGTATCGGAGACCGAAGCCAATTGCCGCCACACTCGATTCTCCCGGATGATGTACGCGAGCGATTTCCAAACGACAGTTTCCGACACAAGTTATCATGGTCATTGCTGCAATCGTGCATGCATAAGCATAATATTTTCCCAGGAAAGACGCTGATCACGCAGTATCGCTGCGACTCGCGTATTGCAGATTGGTTGGGCGTATTCAACCGTTCAAGTTGGTGACAGGCGGCAGGAATGGCCCCGATTTCCTGAGCAAGTCGACATTGACAAAGAACAATGTTGAGATGGGTGCCAAGCGAACTGTTTGGGTCAACTGTGTTGGAAGAAGTGGACATCAATGGCAAAGTGATCAATGCCGATCAGGACAGAATCAATACGTTGGAAGCTTGGTCCGTTATCAAGCTACTGATTAATTGCTATTGCGCGCAGGAAGACTCCGAAAGTGAAAGTGTTGGAACTGCTGATTGTCACTCCGTATTCGGCTTAAGTACAATTGTTTTAGCACTTGGTGGCGACGAAGGGCATTGCGTGGGTGGATTGCGTGAACGTGGCAATCACAACGACGGATTCCAGTCAGGGCAGCGATAAGCAACATACATGTGATCAAAGGTCGCTAATTCATACTGCCAATTGGCAAATATGGTGTGTCCATAGAGTGTGGCGGCGCACTGGTGCCGCGTTTGCTTCGGTTGTTGACTCTCAGAGGCGAGCAAAAAGTGTTGTAAGGCGGCCCCCGCGGTGCTTTTGCCCTCTCAGCGTCCATCCACGCTCATCATGCTCGCGCGGTCGTGTTTCCTTCCGCTCGGTGTCGATATTGGCAGCACCAAGCAGAGCGACCATGGATTTTTCGTGTTGCTGGCGTGGTTGCGCACCGTTGGCAGCAAGGCGCCAGCTTCCCTCTTCCACCAGCTTTCTTCTGGGACTGGCAGGTCCGTCACACGCCTTGCGCTGCACGTGATTGGATGATTCTGCTGAGATAATCGTGGTTTTATGCCGTCGCTTTGTGAAGTGCACTGCAGAGATGGTGGCGGGACAAGTGCAGGGATAACACGGGTACTTGGCTTCCTATTATGCTAGATAAGATCCACCGGTCAGGTCGGAGAACGATTTGTGGTGTTGTAGGTCTCATGGAAACGAGATCTACCTCACGACAAAGCAATGTAGGACAGGCTACGTCCAAAACACTCGGGAATCGTAAGTAGTATAAACTAATACGACTCAATCACGTACAATCTACGTAGTCCGTCCACTCCACTCAGTTCTTTCGTGCTGAGTACGCGGAGCTTCGGGTCAGGCCACAATGCCACACTCGCAAATCACTCTTATATTGCCAATACCAATACCAATTCAACACCTCGGGCCMCAAATCTCCCGCGTGGACACCGCACAGCGATGTAGGAACTCAATGAGTAACAGAATGAACCACACACACTTACCTGGCGGGCGCGCACAGTTCGCAGCCTCGACCAC
>NSDO01000298.1:0-34673 GCA_002286825.1 Lagenidium giganteum
GATGCGCCAGGCCTCGAGCCCAGGTTGCTTGCCTACTCCAACGAACGCAGGATCGATCGACATGATGGTGCTTCTACTGATGCTTGATGGTTGTGTTCTTGGTGTCTGTGTGATTCCACCACAAACACGTCAGCTCCCTCTCGCCCTTAGCAGACCCACGGCACACACAGACACACGAGTGTCTGTCCCTTTATCTACTGGTCGTTTCTGGCGTGGCCATGGCCTGCGTCGTGGCCTGCGTCATGGCCGCCTCCGCACTCACCTCCGCGCTTGGGCTTGAGCTTGAGCTGCTCGGTGCACGTCAAGGCTGGATCGGGATTGAACCCACCGATGGGGGTGGCGCAGGCTTCAAGCTCTCTGTGATTGGAAGAAAAGTTGTAGTGATCATCCAATCATGGCGCGGAAGGAACAATTTGCGCCAATGATGTGGAAGGGGGCAAAAGCGAACATGAGTCGAATCTTGACAGGGATTTACAGAAATAGCCACCGTGTGCGACATGTGACGGCTTCGACGATTTGTCGACAAGACTACCTATTGGAGCTGTGCATGCGAGCTCCACGTCCTTGCTTCACGGGCGTCATGTGAAGGATCCGAGGCACGAACAACCGATCTTTGAATGGAGACGAATGGACGATCCAGTCATTCTGAGCGTTGTGGATGGATTACGAAGTGGCGATGGGCGGCAAGATCATATCTGAAAATGCAATCCAATTTGTGAACCTATCTGTCTACCTTCGGTTGCTGTCGCTTCCAGTTGGAGAACGTGAAGTCATCGCCTGCGCAATTATTCCAGACTAGTCAGATCCGGGAGCTGCTATGCGAACAAAGGGCAGACTCACCGTAATGCGCTAGCGTGAACGGAAAGATGTAGAGAAGCCAGATGAAGAGACGACCTTGGATCGACACAACGTGCTGTCGCAACACGAATGCCAGCTGCGTCAACGGAGAAATCTGGAACTTGCGCTTCATCAAGTGGTGCATCGCCACAAACAACACGGTCTCCAGCAACGCATACACCACGATGTTCACCACCGTCGACATCAGCGACTCCACTGATAGGTCCTTCACCGACCCATAGTAGATCCTGTTCGGCAGCTGGTACAAAATCACGAGGTAGAGCGCGTACAGCATCGGGATGATGCACTCGATGTACTCGACCAGCGCGTGGCATTCGCAGTAGAACATCATCTTGAGTGTGTGCCGAATGAACTTGGCGTTGTTCTCGTCGGTCACCGAAACAGACGCTGCTATCTGACTTGGTCCGATGAGACCACGTAGCCGCTCGAGCTCCTTGAGGACCTGTTGGCTGTCTTCGGACAGTGGATGCGGAATACATGCGCGCAGACGCACATCCGAGAGCACGACCATGTTGAGTTGTTTTGGATGACGACACATGTCGACGACCACCATCGCCAAGTTGCGAGTTACGAGCGCGGACGACGCATGCCGCCGCAGCTTCTCGATTTCGACGGTCTCCTTGTGCAAGTGCAGCAGTGACCACACAGACTGGAAAGTATCAATGAGGATGAGCACGATCGTTGCCGCTCCCGACCCAACGTTTTGCATGCAGCGTACGAGATACAGCGAGTGAAAGACCTCAACCGAGAACATGCACGCCTCTGGGATGGCATCCTCAAACTGCCTCGCAGCACCGGCGATGACCGATTTGAAAGTGACCTTAATGATGGGGAGAAGAAAAACGAGCGCCACTTGTTGCTGTGGCTTGGCGATGACAAACACATAGTTGTACGTCGGGTAGACTGTCGTCAGAAACGTTTGCACCATCACGACCACTGCCAAGTTCCACAGCTGCGCCTTGAGCGTCGGGTTCGTCTCGAACGGCTTGCGTCCGATGCCCAAGTACATAAATCCCAACGCAGTGACACATACAATGGCGCTGTGACGACCGGACAGAATGGAATCGGAAACACGTGAAACGATGCCGAGATCAACACGAGCGATCCGACGTAGCACACTGTCGTCCCCAAGACGATCACGGCCGACGTTGTCGTCGAGATGTGCAGATCGGGTAGCAACGAAAACGTCTGCACCCACATTCCACTCGTGAGGAAGCCAATGACGAAGACCAATCGTAGCCAGAAGGTCCAGTTCGCCTTCCAGTCCAGATCAATGCTCACGAGCGTAATGCACTCCAGCACTATGTTCAGCAAGAACGCAGGCACAGGGAGGGCCACGGCCAACCCAACAATCTTCCATGACGGATAGCCACAGCGCTGGAACTCGACGAAGGCCTGCAGTCGCTCGATCGAGTACGCGCCACGATTCGACACTTGGATGCTGGACCATGCAGTGAGAACCCGACGTAGGAATCGAAAAAGCGATCGTGGGATACTTGTGCGCGCTGGTCCGTCGGCACGTTTGCCCACATCGGCACGCGCGACACCCACAGGACTGACATGCACACGCGTTGGGCTGCTGGTGATGGCCATCGTGACGTGGGATGATACGACCGCACCGTGGTCGCGCTACAGTGGGAAGGAAGGGGTGGCCGCTCGACTTCTTGTTATATTTGGGAGATGTGGTCGTCTGTGCAGCAGCCAGCCCACCAGAACAAGATCAACGGCGATATCTAGCGCTCACATCGCCACCAACGGAACCGTAGCTAACCAAGCAAGCGCTTGATGCTACATCGACGAAAACGACACCGACCTAACAATGATTGATCAATAGTTCGTAGCGGATGGTCGACTCAGATATAAACTAAATCTGATTCCAACAGGTTTCGTCGCCTCATTTGACCTGGCGGGTTTTAACATGACGAGGTTGAACAAATTGTCAGAAGACGGATGTGTCGCATCCGTCCACACATCTTGTGTCTGGATGGCAACAGAACTGAACAGGAAGACACCTGCACCGATGGTAATGATCATCATAAAGATTGACGGCAGTTTGTGATAAGTTTCACGACCCATTCGACCAGCATCGACAGTGTGATGACAAACGCTGTCATTGAAAACCTAGGAGAGTGGTGCAAGCGCGGGGTCCCAACCCCACGAGACTGCTTTCCTACACGGAAGCTGAAGTGTTCAAGGACTCCGCCAGGGTAACCTAAGCTGCTGGATGCACATCCATCATTAGCCCGCCTCGGATCGGCAAAGTCAACGAAATGTCGTACGTCACCTCCTGACCCGCCACCAGACCAAGATGGAACTGACTCAACACGCTCGACACCACCACCTTCATCTCCATCATCGCCAAGTTCATCCCCAGACACATCCGAGGACCAGCGTGGAACGAGTTGAACTTGAACGCCGACACACTGATGATCTTGCCTGTTTGTGGGTCGATCCATCGCTCGGGTCGGAACTGTTTGGCATCGGGACCCCACACGTGCTCCATGCGTCCAAGAAGGTAAGACGACACACTGACCATGGATCCGGCCTTGATGAACGTGCCGTCAAAGAGCGTGACATCGCAGTTCGCACAACGCACGTTGCTGGGTACAGACGGAAACAACCGTAGTGTCTCCTTCAGCGCCGCTTCCAAGTACACCAAGCGAGACGACTCTTCCATTGATGCCGCTCGCGTTGATCCAGTCATCAGGTGTGGCAGCTCTCGTACGATCTCGTCACGGATTTTTGTCTCGACGTCTGGATGCTGGCTGATGCAATAGAAGAACCAGCTGAGCGCTTGTGCTGTCGTGTCGCGACCGGCGATCAAGAAGTTGACGACGATGTCTCGCAAGTAGACCGGGTCGAACTCATCGCCTGGTGCGACGCCATCGAGGAACAGCGACACGGTATCTCGATGGGCTGTGCTTTGGTCTTTCGTGGCGTCCGTATGGTCTGCACGGCACTGAAGGGACTTGCCAATGATGTCAAGCACCATGATGTCGATCGTCTTGATGTCTCGCTTCAGCTGTGCCTCGGCGCCGACATTCAGAGATCGCTGCAGTCGCCAAAACCATTGCGGTCGCATCAGCCGAAGGATCAGTGTGCTCTGCACTCTGTCGAACGCTGCCTGGAATGGATGATCCGTGCTCGATGTCAAAGACCCAAGCTCCACGCCGAATCCGATCTTGGCGAACGCGTCCATCGTGAACTTGTTCCACATCTTGAACACGTCGATCGGTTCCTCTTTCTGTGACTGCTCCTGTAGTAATGCGTGCAGCACGTGCACTTTGTCGTGGACCACTGCGGTCATTGACTCACGCAGTGCTCGCATGGTGAACAGGTTGCTGGCAGTCTTGCGCTGGTGCACCCAGTGACTACCGTCGACACCGAAGATCCCGTTGCCTAGCAAGTCTTGCAGTGCTGAGCGGAGATACGGGCCTTTGTCGAACTTCTCAAACTGCGTCTTCATCACGTCTTCAAAGTGCTCCGGTGTCGTGAGGACAATCATGTCCGGACAACCAAGCATCTTGCTCCGGTATGGACGGCCTTTGAACTTGTCAGCAATTGCCGTCGCCCATTCTCGGATGCGATGCGTGTTGCGGATAATTGCAAGCGTGTCGTGGATCAGCGGAGGTGATCCCGGCGTTTCAGGTGTTGCTCGGTGCGCTTTCTCGCGCTGGGTGAAGGCGAACTGGTCCAGCACGTACCACAGTGCGAGCATGAAGCCTCCCCAGACGAGCGGAGAGGTTGGCGCGTTGTCAGTCGTGGCGATGAACCAGTCCGTTGTTCGCATGGCTTCACTACGTTTCGGGTTCTGGTGAGGAGAGGCACGGGAAGCTGGTAGTTGTGGTGTGCAGCAAGTTGAAATCTGAGGTTGTGACGAGCGAGCGACCTGGAATCCTCACACTAAACCACCATTCGGTGAAGCTGGAATGACGGTGAGAGCAAGCTACTGCGACGAAGCGTTGGGCACAAGAGTTCCATCCGGCGCAAACAGCTTGGTATGGGCCGCTTTTGCGAACAATCGCACCATCAGAATGATTGCGGAGGACTTCATTTTACTTGGGGTTTGTATGGCGAGTGAGTGCAGAGTGATAGTCGGCGCTCCGACCACATGTTCCTCCACGCTTCAACATGCGCTTGATGCTGGTGCTGCGGTGGAATCGTCGTTGCGATAATCTTGACGAGAATGCCGGTGAACGAATTGCAACGTGTAGAGAGATCTGGCTTGGAACGCTAGAATGATCTCAGGTAAAATGTGTTGGTGTTGCTTCATCCACCGACCAAACGTTCCTTGTCAATTACATCGTATCTATCGCCTTGGACACGGGTGCCAAATCAATAACGACCAACTCACCTTTTTCGTCGTCAACACTTGCCTGGAGTGATCCCCTTCTGCTCTCGATGTGCCGCAGCTCCGCGAAGTTTTCAGTTTTCCAGGAGAAGGAAGCCGCCGGATCCGCGACCATTGGCGTGCGCCCACAACCAACGTCGAGTAAAACATGGCGAGTCTTTGGTGGACTTGAGTCCACCTCATCGAAATTGCACTCGCTGAGATCGAAAAAAAAAAAAAAAAAACGCTGTATGGGTTCGTTATGATGTCCACTGGTGTCTGCCGTGGGAAGCATGGTCTTCATTGGAAATCATGAACGAGGCGCAACATTGTGAACCAGATAACCCGTGATCGAGTGGTAGTTGGGTTCACGAAGCACCTTATTGCTCGCCAATTCGTTTGGTTCTTATCGTATGCAGTAACCATGTGTATGCATGCCAACGGTTCACGTGGATGTCTCGATGCTTGGGCTCACATCTCGAGCATTGTCATTGCGCCACTGTCCGGCCTCTGGAAGTGCCTCTGTCAGCCAATCAGTGTACCGGCTGCGACGTGTGAGCACCGCGACAACGGTCGTCGCTGGCAAAGCAAGAAGTGGGGCATGTGGCTCCAACGGTTTGCCACGCGGTTGCTGCCGGCGCAGTTCGCCGCCACGGCACGCGCCTGCTCCACCAACACCGGACGCAATGCCGCTCCTTCACAGGACTGGCGGAATCTGCTCGACGTCAGACAGGTTGAGTTCTCAATCGCTCGACATGTGTTAGATGCATCATAGTAGAGTCACTCACTGTGAATGAATGGAACGACAATTGGCAATTGGCCGCATGCAGGAATTACGACACATCGCCCAAGAGCACGGCTTGGAGAACCGAATGCCGAGCACACGGCTGCTGAAGGACCTTGGTCACAGCGCACTCGTCCAAGCGATTCGCAAAAAGCATGGTGGCTTCGTGCAAGTGGCACAGAAGCTCGGGTACACCATCGAGAGCGAGGACATGGAGATCCAAAAGAAGCTGTCGTCGCGCTCGAATCGGCGCAAGAAGCGTCAGCAGCGCATCGAGAAGCACAAGTTCTATTGATCACGATGGCGCCTGCTGCTGCCCGGGGGTGACATGTCGGCAGCCGCGCTGACGATGGCGCTGGAATGCGCATATTCCAGCATAACCCCCGCCCCCCTCCACCACATGTCGCTCATGACTATGCATCCAGCGCAGGGAGCGTGGACTCAATTGCCAGTCCCATTCTGGTCCGTCGTTGCTGTGGGATGTCGCAACGATGTCATCGTCGGCGTGGGGATACACGAGGGAGGTTACGCTTCTGTGCGCCGGGCAAGTAATTTATCCGTTATTTTCCGAATCTGATCAGAAGCGGCCCTGGTTCATGAGCACACACGTGCACCCCTAGCCGCACCAGGGGTACAGTAACTCACACATCCGGTTACTGTGCAGCGTAACCCGATTCCAGCGCTGCTCGTGGCTTCTGCGCGCGCCATGCGCATGCGGGCACCAACGCGCTGTGCCAGGAGTGACGCCAGGTGGCAGTGGCCTTCCCCTGTGATTTGATACACAACCCGCAGCTGGTCGATGTGGAGATGTCTGCCCAGTCGGTGGAGAGCACGTCGCTGCCCAAATGGCCGGTGGCTTCGCACCGCTTCGCTCACCCACTCATGCCCACATGAGCGAACACACACACACACACACATGGGCGAGCTCCTCATCCCGCTGCCGCAATCGGCGGTTTGAGTGCATGCTCCAGCTGCGTCTGTGAGTGCTGCTCCGGAGCACTGTCCCGGCGAGGCATTACATCAACGCAAAACCACCAGCCAAGCAAGCGTACTGCACGTGGAGCGAACGGCACTGCTCCAAGCCGGCGTACTGGCTTCCGCGCCCTGCGCTCGCACAATCGCGCGCCTGTGCGCGTGCGTGTGTGTGAGCGAGCGAGCTCGGCGCGCTGCTCCACAAAAAGCTCCGGCGATGAATGAGGCGACGCGGCGCTACATGCCCTGTGTGTGATGGAGTGTGGGCGAGCTCGGGCACCAGCCAGTCATCTGCGATCCTGCGCCACCACGGGCGTGCTGCGTCGGCGCCGTCGATGCCAAAATAAGGAAAAAAGAACAGCAAAACTCCCGCATCCATCGGCGTGCCCGGGCAAGTGGCGGTGATTCGCACCGGCGCCGCCGCGACCAAGCAGGCAGTCGCCCCACGCGCTCAACGTTCCATCCAGCCCAGCCCAGCTGCTGGCCCTGATGGCAAGCTTCCTCCCAACGATCGTTGCCCCAGCCGAATCGGCAGCGACAACCAGGGCCAGGGCGGCCGAGCTCGCTGGGCTTGGCTCGTGCAGCTCGCGAAGGACACCCACGCCCCGATCCAAAAATTGGGAACCAAAACGTGTACCTGCGTGAATATTACGGTAAGGTTCCGGCGAAACTTCGGTGCGCGGGTCGCACTGCCTTCTTGCGACAGGGAAATATAACCCGGCCTGCCCCCGCGCTCGTGCGGTGTTTCTGCCCCCCGCACCCTCACAAAACGCCTTGTTGTCGCGCGGGTCGTACTCTCGACACGGGATGACCCGCGCGGGTTTGACCCGAGCCCCTTTTATTTTCCTGCGCGTTCTCTTGGGGGGTTTTCCATGTTTCGTTGCGGCGGTTTATTACCCAGTGCTACCAGGTGGCAATGGAATTCCGCGCTCGCACTCCTTTCTCGTCTTTTTTCGATTTCCGAGCTCCGCAAGCCGGGGTAGCAAGCTCCGTCCGAGCCGCCCCGGCGAGCCGTCCGGTCGACAGCTGGCCCTTTCACTCCAGCACGAGGAGTCCACTCTACGCTCGCTCCCCCTTCCCCCAGACACCCCACCCCCTCCAGTCACGGCCACGCCTGGGCTGGCCGGGCCTGGGCTTGGGGCCTGGGCTTGCACTGGGTGTGCCTGCTGCCGTCCGGCCGGCCGCCGCCGCTGTTCTGCTGGCTTGGGCGCTGGCTTGGGCCGGCACGTCTCGCATTCATTTTCCTTCTTTCCCTCGACCCAGTGCGAGCGAGCGCCAGGCACAGTCAGTTCGGAAAGAGCATGGCGCCCAACTCGTCGTCCCTGTTCAACGAAGCCCCCGCGGAAGCGAAGCCGTCCAGCGTACCTGCGCCACCTCCTGCCTCTCCGACTTCGGGTGCCGCCGTGCCGTCGCCATCTCCCGCCGTGTCGATCGCTACCTCGGCGGTGTCAGCGTCCACTTCGTCGTCGTCGTCCACGACTTCGTCCACTTCTTCGACTGTGAGTGGCGCGACGGAATACATGGACAAAAAGGCGGCCGAGGCGTACTCGGCGTGCTGCATGAAAGCGCCGAAAGAACACGCCACGCGCTCGGAAAGCAGCGCCGACCACGTGAGCTCGAAGCCACGCTTTGCGCGCGTGGTGTTTGAGAACTACAAGGGAAGCCCGAGCTTGTCGAGCGAATTGGAAAACATGAAGACGACGCTGGAATTCCGAAAGAGCTGTCTGAAGCGATCAAAGTCGACCTTGCCACGTGAACCACCATGCTTGATGGAGCCAGAACCAGAGATCGTCCGAGTCGTGGAACAGAACGCACAGCAGACGGTGTTGCCGGTTGCGGCAACTCCTACCGCTCCAGCTCAGAAGAACCGTCGGCGATGCTGGGAATGCAAGGTCAAAGTGGGGCTCACGGCCGTAACTTGCCGCTGCGATTACACATTCTGCAACAAGCACCGGTACGCGGAAGAACACAACTGCGCCTTTAACTTCAAGGGCGCAGGCAAGCGCAAGCTGCAGGAAGAGAACCCACGTGTGGTGCCCATGAAGGTCGCGCGAATCAACTAGAGTCCTCCCCCGGCACTGAGAAGACTGCCGCCACCGTCTTGTAGACGCCAGCTTGTGCGCGCGACGGTCTCCGTGCCTCGACGCCGCTCGCCTGCCGGTCTCCGCACGCGGCGTCTCCCACCCCAATCTTGTATCATTATTATAGTAAGAGCAGTAGTTTTAAGTTCCGGGAGCCATGCGGCCCGGTGTATGTTATAGTTTGAGTTGGGCATGCCATTTTGCCCGCCGCTGCATCCCATTCGTGCGAACTGCATTCCTTATTTAAAGAGAACAATGTGAGTGGGCTTATTCCGCTGTCAGGAAACTCGCCATGTTCTTCAGTCCGTGCAGTGTTTGCCGCTGCCACCTTCATCCGCTTTCGGCGTGATCACTGCTAGCTCATTCACATGCACATGCACATGGGGCTCTCGCAGTAGCAACACCAGCCGTGACGCTCCCGAGTTGTCACCAATCCAACTCATCCAGCGCATGTGTCAGAGAACAAGTCAGTTTTGACCAATGAGCGCGGTCCACGTCGATAGTGCGCCTCCGATTGGCTAATATTGCAGTGGCCCTGCTCTCACCGCCCCGTGCGTTTGCTTGCGTCATGAGCACCTGCAGCGCGATGGGCGATGACGTTGAGTCTGAGCTGGAAAAGGCGTGGGCCGTGTGTGCCGGTGGGCCAGCTGACCAGCGATGTGTGCCAGTGGGTTGCGCGCCGGTGGACAGACGATCTTGTCGCGCCAGCTTGTGCGCCCATGCGGCTGAAGCTCCCTTGTTCACTGTTCACACGACCATGCGTCACACAACAGCTTGTTGCGTTGTGACTTCTGCATTGGGGATGCGTGAGGACAGCAGCACAGGACAACAGCAGCCGTGGTTCTGTGGCTGTGTCTGTGTGACACCCAACAGCTCATTGGGAACGGCATGTGGCGCTGTGGCATTTCGTTGTCCAGGGTTGTCTTGGGTTGTGTGGCTGCAGCAACATGCGCGGACTCGCATGCTCTGCGTGGGTGCATTGCTGAGAATCAAGAGGTGTCCTACGGGCCGTTGGCTACGGCTGAACAGCTGATGGGAAGCTGCGCTGATGTCGAGAGTGGTCCATTGTGCCCCGATGTGATGTCCAAATCGTGGCGTCGTTGGCGTTGAAGTGCGTTGATGGTTTGGAGCTGGTGGGAGCCCAAGGCGCTCGTGCAAGGGGCGGAGCATCCGCGATGGTGGATTGTGATTATGGCGCTGCCTTCCAGTTGTGAGCCGTTTAACGACGCGAGTTTGCTCGGGACGCTACCAATTCAAGTCGACGCCAACGATTTCTGTCGCTGGCGGTGACCAAGCGACTCGGCTTTCTAATAGAGACTTTCGCCTCACACGGTGTCAATCGCCACTGCACTGGTCTTGATTATCCTGCGGCTGGCGACACTTTGGAATTGGAGCCAGACGGAGCGAACGCGGAGACAGCACGACACGACACGACGTTGGCGCAATTTGACGCCGCGGAAGTGCCATGGAAAGTATCAGCAGATCCTGCGACCATGGATGCCGCTATCCGGTGGGAACCAGATATCGGAAACCACCTGGAGCCTTCGCGATGGGTGCAGCCAGTCCCCTCCCTTATCTTCATGGCGGAGGCTCCAACTAATGTCTGTTTCCCATGGAGTCATGCAGTCACTTTAGCGGATCGACTCGTTATATCCATGCATAGACTGAGTCGCGTGCATCTATTGCGTGGGCTCCACCCAACCACACTCCATCATTCCCCAGCTGGAACTCAAAGCCCACGACCACGAGCAAGAATGAAGATCGGCATCAGTCTCGCCGCGATTGACACCGCGACTGCTTCGCCTCATCGCTCGCATTTTTGTGTAAATATCTATCGCCAGTTGCATACCTCGCAGCAGATAATGATGCTGAGCTCCATATCATCGCTGAGTGCTTGTTGTGGTGTGCTCGCCTGGCAATACCATCAATCAAGTACGCACATGCTCGTAGAGTGCCAACATGTGATTCCACGCACAATTGGTCGCGTTCTTCGTCACAATAGCCATCGCAGCAGGAGAAGGCAAGAACCAGGCCCACCATTGTATATGATCGGTTTGAAGCCTTAGCGACTTCGTCACGCGCGATCGTCATTGCCCCATACGATCCCGTCGAGCAATCCCAGCGCTTCCAACTCAGCGCAATCGCCTGGAGTGCTACCGACAGCAAACACTATGTGCAGTTAAGCGACGAATTATGTTACTATACTAGCAGTGAAGATCGTGGGTTCACTCGCGTCCTCTCGTGACGAGAGGCTTCCTCCCCTGCCTGGAAGAGGTGCACCCGTCTCGCAAAGTTTGACGAAACTACCCGAGCGGCTTAGGTGCGTTCCTCCCCCGCCCAACGTCTTGGGCGGTGTCACAGACTACGATTGAGTGGAATGCAGAGACTCACGACCTGCAGCCCACTTGGTAATGCGACTGCTTCTGCCAGCGATCAGCACCTTGTGCTGCACCCTGTACGCGACCACCGCACGTGGACAGTTCGAAATTGTGCATGGCTATGACGATGACCAGTGCTCCCAACTCGGTGCAATCGTCTGGTTTACCACACGATCATGTCAATCGCAAGCAACGTGTGCCGAGCGAAAACGAGTTATCTGCAGCGATAGCCCATGGACTGAGGTGGAGTCTAATGTTCTGGAAGGCAGTGAATTTGTGATGATCAGCAATTTCAGTGACACCACTTGCACAAGTATGATGAATGGCCAGGTCATTCGTGTCGATGGTAAATGCCACAGCGACGGTGGCCGTGGCGTTCTGGCGTCCTTAAGCGACGACGATTCGATCATTGTCCGTCAGTTTAATGATGAAGTCTGCAGCCATGCTGGAAGCGCAAGAACAATAATGATCAAGCGGGCCGTGGTTGGTGAATGTATCGCAATCTCGTCCAGCTGGGTACGATATATGCTGATCACGCCAGATAGCATCGAGCCAACTCGCGATCTTCCCCACAGAAGAACGACAGTAAACAATCATGCGATCGATGGTGTCACTTCGTCCACGGCAATCCAGTTCGCATCGAAGGACGGATCTGTGTGTGTGGATGATGGTGGCAGCCGACGTAGTGGCGGTTCATTCGCTTACGTGCGTGGCTGTGAGGGCTACAACGAGAACCAAGTATTTATCTTTAATACACAGGGTGGTCAGATTCTCGCAGCTTTCAAGCCCATGTTGTGCCTCGAAGGCGGTTGGGACAAGCTTCCAGGTCGCTCGCTGGTGGTGCTTGCGACTTGCGACAGTGACAACCCGAAGCAAGTATTCGTGTACGACTCGACAAAGCAATCCGTCATGGCCAATGCCACCAATCAGTGTCTCGAGTATGGGGGACCAGCGTCATTTCACCAGATTTCTCTGCAAGAGTGTGATGCATCCAGCGACTCCCAGGTGCTTGCTCTGCGCGTTTACCGCAACCCAGGCGTAAGAGCTGTCTCACTGGACAATCCCCGCAATCAAGCCGCGATTTTATCAAGGATGCTACGACGCAATGGTTCGTGGTGGGATTATCCTGCTCCAATCCAACGCGATCAACACTTTGTGCCTGACTCGCAGAAGCGAGCTCGCTGACACTGTGGGTTATTATCTGGGTGAGTGCAATACCATGAACATGAACCAGTGGTTTATGTACGATAGCATGTGGCGCCAATTCCGTCATTTCGACAGCTATTCGATTTGGCAATGGACGTGTATCACCACGAGCACTCATTCCTCTCAGCCGTTCCCTTCGCCATGTCAGTGCTCCAACAACATCACTCAAGCCCTTCAATATCACCGTAGGTCTCGATTGATCTGCACCCCTTCAACGAATCGCCGCTGCTTGGTGGTCGGAGAAGGCATGGTCATGGCGCTTGGCTCACAAGATGCTGCGTTTGCACTGGACGTTGCGCTCATCATGCCGGCGAGCTGTCTCCAGTGTTCGACGACGAGCAACTACGTAAGTTGCAGTAATACTTGCGGAAATTTGATGCGCTGAGGACAACACGACCCACATCTGCATCAGCATAGCCGTGAACGACAAGAGCAACGTAAATCATGAACTGAACGACAGCGATCTTGTTTATTAACTGCATACTATATTTTTTGATGATGATGATGATGATGTGCCGTACGCCGCATACTTGTTATCCCACTTCACCACCTGTGTCCAAAAACCCGTGGCCATGGCAGCCATGTCCTACGCCCTATACAAACCGTTCACAATGTTAGCCCGAGAATGCTCGAGTTCGTACTACACGTTGATTACTACTTCCGTCTCTGGGTGACGCACAATGCCAGTGCGCTTGCGTGTCAGAAACGTCTTACGCGTATACGGCGGAGACCGATCGTATGAGCGATGAGTCAGTGGATGAATTGGTGCATGCGAGCAGAAGATTAGTGAGTTCGTGAATAGTAAATTGACTCAGTCATCGTGCCTGTTGAAGAATGGTGACGCGCGACGTAGTTCAGTAGACGAGGATGATGATGATGATGATGATGACGTCAGGGTCGAACAGCAAGCAGTGAAGCAAACGATCACGACAAAGCTGGTACTTGCATCCAGTCCGTTTACCGAGTTGTCGATGACACATCTCTCACGCAATTGTGGCCGAGGTTGTAAGCGATTCATCAGCAGTTGGCGTTGAGTAACAATGCCAAGAGTGCGTGGATGCATTATCACAGATACGATTCAAGTTAGGAGTGGTTCCTTGTGTTTGCATAATGTTGGTTGGAACGAGCTTCCCAGTTAGCGACTGTGGTATCAATACGCTGAACCAATTTCTTAACTGTGACTCGAGGACTTACTTCGTAATCCCACTCACCAGCAACCTGTGTCTTGAGTTGTGATTCGTTCAGTGACAAACAGATGTTCACTCTGAGCATATACAACTCTCACAGTCCCCAATTGCCGTTAGGCTGAACGACGAGTTGTCAGAGCCGCGAGTGGATCGTGAAGTCTATGACGCACTCATTCGTGGCGTGAAGGTTTTGTTTCAGTCTTACTTTGTCGACACACTGTGCCTGACAAGTTTGCCGCTTACGGCGGTATCTACAATCTTGTAGAGTGTGACGAAAGCGACTACTACCAGTGGTTTGTATACGATGCGACTTCCGTCATTTCTACTATTCACGTGTCTGGAGATGCCTCACTGCTGCTGCCGAATCGTTGCAACTACATCCATACTTCTGCGATTACTCCAACAGCAATCAATCGTTTTCTTGCGCTCGGACTTCCGGCTCGATTTGCACCCGAAAGTCCAATCAACTCTGTCGAGTACTTGGAGAAGGTTCCACCATAGCAGTTGGCCCACAAGAAGCCAATTTTGCGTTCAACACGGTGATGGTCAAGCCAGCAAATTGTTTCTACTGCACAGCGACACCCTTATTAAACGGTCTGGACGTCAGATGCTCAGACCTGTGACAGTAAGTATTTACGGTGACCTGCAGGGCGCGTATAGACATATCACGATCATGTCCAGCATTCGCTTTTACAAGATGACCAATTTTGCTCTGACGCCACCTTCGATGACTTCTGTGGCCTGCTATTGGCATGTGTATGTGTACGTATATCCACGAGAAAGTGTGGTGAGCTCAGATCACCATTTAGGCCGCCATTATATCATTTGGTCGGATATGCTCCACCGCCGCCTATTGCATCTCGTTAGCCGAAGTGCATCCACATGAGCTGACTCATGGACATCACACAGGCAGCGCGTTTGCAAGAATCCGCATGATCCACCACGCTCACCATCTCCTACTGAACCCCCATTTTCAGACAGACTTCGTGAATTTCTTCGAGCATCTTCTCACGCTTCCTCGCCCAGCGCTGGATCGTCGCGATCCAACCGTTCATGCACGCGCTTCTTGTGTGATGCTTGGATCGTCTGCGTCAAACGTCACAGTTTCTTCTAAAAGGTCTTTCGCGGAGATTCTCGGCTGACGTACGTGCTGAGAGCTCGCAGTGCGTGCTGCGAGCCTCGCACGACGTCAAGATGACACTGGTCTGGAATAAGGCTTGGGGCATTCTGAAACGTTGCTGACATGATAACTTACCATGTCAGCAATTCTTCGCTCCTTCGGCCTCCCACAAGGCGCAGTGTGCTCCTCTTGGTTGTATCAGTCATTGCATTGTGCTTCGTAGTCCACGGAATTAACGCGCTTGAACGCTACGAGCTTGTGTTCCAGTTTGATCACGGCCAATGCTCCAAACTCAGTCCAGCCATCTGGTCGATTGCAAGAGCTAGTAGACGGCAGGCAAAGTGTGTCAAGCGGAGATGGATCATGTGTCGTGATGATCCACGGTCAGAACTGACTGCGCTTCCGATGTACCGGCCATCACCTTCCCATTGTCTCACAGCGTGAATGGAAGGTCGATGGTACAGCATTGACTTGGAGGTAGTCGTCGATTTGCATTGCTGCTTGAGCTGACGGCGGGAGAATATCAAAACTGCAATTCACAAATGGAATACCGGTAATAGCAAAACTTTGAACCAGGATAGCATCTTAAAATGGCCTGTGTGGGGTGATGCCAGCAGCACCAACCTGGACAAGCGCGCCTGCAAGCCCGAGTCATGCGCTCAATGTCCACGTGCAGCGGCCATGCTCGCCACCGCCAAGCAGGATGTAACCATAGCTCGAGGTACATCGCTCGCGCGCGCTCTTCGCCTACAACGTGTCACGTCTGTTTCCTCACAAATCCGAGCTGCCAAGCGAGTGCGATCATCTCGCATTGTCATCGAAGCGGTGGCCGTCCTCTCGACTGTGCTTCGTAACTCACTCATGTCCGCCCTAGTCGCTGTACTAGCGTGCTTCTTGCTGTCTCGAGGCAGTATGCTCACCATGCAGTCGCCCGAGACACAATCAACCGCAAACTTCGCGGCAGGCATCGCGTGCTCGTCGTACGCGTGCTTGAGCTTATCGCTCTTCCTGATGGACAGTCTTTCGCTCACCAAGTTCACGTTCGCCAACAACCAGGACACTCGTGCCACAGTGTGGGCGTGCTGGCGACGTCTGCTGCGGTTGCTGTATCGGCAGTGGATCATCAGTATTGGTGTGTTGTATGGTATTGTGTATCCGATCGGCACGTCGTCGCCCACTGCGATCGTTGTTTTCAAAGCGCACATGTACGTGGCCGTGACGTTCAATCACTGTCTCCACACCACGACGGACCTGTATCAGCGCGTCATTTTCCAGACACAAACGGTCCAAGGACTGCAACTGGGCTACGTGAACCGGTCGCCGATGTGGAAGCGATTTCTGAAGCAGAATGTGCGGTATCCGGTGTTTTTCGTGACAACGTGGCTCACACCGGCAGCCGTTCACTTCGCAACGACCGATCTGGCGACTGTGCACCCTTCCGTGTTTGCTGCCATCAGCATTGGAATCAAGTTACTGCTTCAGGAAGCTACAAAGAACCTCGTTTTACGTCGGTCCACGGTGAACTCGCATACTATCTACATTGCGGTGATCACACCGACGGTGTTGATCAGCACACAAGTTCGAGTCGTCTTGCTACGGTCCCAGTCGACACAGACAACGTCATTACCGTGGGTTCTGATGGGCATCTTCGAGCTCGTTGTCCGCGTCATGCGCACACTAATCCTGCGTTGGGAACTGGGCCGGCACCAAGTTCAACGCGTCAAGGTCGTACCGCAGGCAAAAGCACGAAAAGGTACGCTTTCTCCTGCGCAGTGGCGCAATCGCCGCCTGTTGTTTCAAGCAGCGGAAATCATGGCGGTACGTCAATGCTTCACAGTTGCTGCCGTAAAGGATATCGTATTAATCTTGTGGATTGCAGGAAATGCACGCCGAGTACATTGCCATCGCCTGCTCTATCACCATTTACTCGGTATTAGGTGGCCATTCCAAGTATGCGCTACCTCGTGTTACGATGACGACAGACGGTACTGCAATCAGCACGACTGGTCCGCAGATCAGCGTGGTGTCCATGTCGATGCAATTAGCCTTCACGGCTGCAGTGGATATGCTGTCGTGCATGGTGGAGATGGCACATGGAGTGCCATTGTCTGGACCAACCGAAGGAAATGACTACTTGAGTGTGCTGCTAATTCACGGGGCGGTTACCAGTGTATGCGTGAGTGCCCTAGCTTATGTGGTCAAGTGAACGACAGAATAATGACCGTAGACAAGTCGATCTCCAATTTCATTACAGGCTGTCTCGCTGTTGGATTTTCGATCTTCCTGGATGATGGATAATCCATCCACAGCAACCGGTGGGCGATTGCGATTCCTCTGACTTCATGATGGCTGACGCTGTTGTTTGATGGTCCCGAGAACAAAGGGCTCAACTGAAGGAGCCACACGGCGCGTCTGAAGTGCATCAACTGCTGTGGTGGTCATGGAGGCGATACCGAAGGGAAGAGTGCAACCGCAAAGTGAGGCACGCCCGGTCGCTGGCGCTTTCTCGGGAAGACGAACAGCCGCGATGCAGTCAGACACAACCAAGCAGCTCGGTCCACGAGAGTGTTGCCGAGTTGAGTTGCTTCACCAGCTTGTAATCGTCAATCGGCACACACCCGAGCCATTCGGTAATCATCAAAGGCAACAAAAGCTCTCTTGACGTGCGGTCTTCGTGCATGAATGCCTCGAGCTTCGTCGTGCGATAGACGAATAGTGTTCGACCAAGAACGTGCAATTGCAGGAGGACCCACGGATCCGACATGCACGCGATATTGGTCAATTGCACAAACGCACTATGCATCTCGGTTCGTAGTTGTGGTTGATAGGTCGGGTCTGCTTGGGTCATGGCATGCTTGTCCGCTTTATTGCCAACAGTGCGCTCGTCGTCGTGCAGCGGATGCACCCTGCCGATTGACGCTTCAGCCAACGAGCTCAGAGTCACTTGTAGTGTCTTCCGCGCCTTCATCCATCTGCTGTTTCTGCTGTTTCGCGAACGCAATGGCTGGTGCTCGCGCGGCATTGACCAGTACGTGCACAGTGTCGAAACGCCCCAGAGGCGTCCAGTGCTCAGCGATGCTGGGTGCATCCGACAAACACCAAGCTTGAACGACCGCATCTTCTGCTTGGTACCTGTGGTAATCAGCCAACTGATGCCATTCAAAACCAGCGTCAGCGGCACGTCCATCAACACAATGACAGTCACTGAGGCCACCAAGCCGCGCACATCGAGGACAAATCCATTCAGTAGCGAGTTGTAAACAGGCCGTCGGATGGCAGCCATGCGCGGTGTGACGACAGGCAACACTTGCACGTCTAGGACACGTGAGTCGCGGAAGGCCAGCACGCGATAAGAATTAAAGATGGTGACGAAAGAGATCAACGCTAGTAGTGCACCACGAGGCACCCAGACGCCGTGGTGTGGCAGCCAACGCAGCGAACGTTCAGGTAATCCGCAATACACTTGGATCACCACTAGCACTTTCCAGGCAAGAACGAGATACCAGACATTCCTCATTTGAATTGCGGCGAGTCGAAGGTAGTGCCACCAATTGAATGTCAGCATCCCATTGAAGGACATCCACGCAATCTCGCATGTCTGGTGTGTCACCACCGAGTCGATAAAGTGCGCGTACGAATACAACAGTGGCGCTAACCAATTGTTGAAGCTGATCGCTTGACTGGGGATGAGAATGGCTGTTCGCAGTACAAGCCAGCCACGACGAAGACGCCCTGTCGTGTCCTGGAACCGCGACGAATGGCGCAGTGCAGCGTAGCACCCACCCACGACGCACATCAATCGCGCCCACAAGTAAACCTGCGCAACTGCTCGGCTGAGTGCTACAATAGCGAACCACTCTTGGACATCGTTATCGATCACCGAGCGTTCGTAGCGGAAATCGTCGACTAGCATCGTAATGCACCTCATCGCTCGATTGCCATCGTCGTCAACGCTGTCATGAGAACACATTCGTCCTCGAATGATGGTGGATAAGTCGTTGCCTGTGACTCGCAACGTCACCGATCGCAGTGGAAACCAAGAGTTATCCGAGCTCCACAACGACGTGGTCGTGAACACGGTCAAGTCGAACGCGAGGTGAGGGAACTGTAGTTGCAGCTGTCGCAAGCGCGCCAAGATGTGATCTGCAGCACTCATGACCAAGACTGTGTCATTGGTTGTCGTCAACTCGCATGGCCATGGAGCCCAGGAGTCACATGTGAGCAGGCGATCAGTCGGGTTGGCGCACAGATGCCGTGTCTTCGCCAGCGTAGTTGACGAGTAATGGTGCACGCGATGAAGCACTTGCGCGGTGCGTGGCCACACACGCAGGAAGACAACATCGTGAAGGCGATCGATCCAGCGCATGGTACTCCGGTACGACACCGCCGTCGTCTTGTGGTCCATGAAGAACTCCGCTTCCGTGCTGGTAACGAGACCATCGAGCATAGTGAACGTCGTGTCCAGGCTGAGCGAATCGCTGACGCAATCCATCTCGTACAAGATGCACGGTGGATATGCAGGCGTGTTGGTGACGCGGGCCATGGCACGCTGCGCAACGGAGACCGAGTCGAACTTGTACGACCACACGCTCGTGTCAACCACAGCGTCGCTGTCACCGTCGATGGAGCCAACATAAGCCGAGCCGTTGCGCACAATCCGCACGATTGGATAAGCAAACACGCGGCTGACGCTTGGGATGTCAGCGTCCTCGAGGCGGCGCGTCCCGAGCCCCGTGCGAGGCATGTCGGTCGCCACCAACAGCAGCGAACAGACCGTGACGAGTCGCCAAAACGTCGACAGTGGGAGCACAGCGTCAAAGTCGGCGCAGCGGACCCGCGCTGCGCCATGTCCGCGCCTCATACAGCGCCCACCTGTCTTTGCTGCTAGCTACAGCAGAGCACGCAGCGTCGTGCATGAAGCGCAAACCACCCAGCACAAGCCTTCGCTTCTCCGACGTCTTTGCGCGTCCATCGATTGACCCATCAACCGTTGCTCACACGTCGCAGGAACAGCTTTTTGTGTGGGTGAATTTGGAAGGATCCCAAAATAATCACCACCAATTCAATTGACAGCTCGATACATCACGAGTTTACACATGGTAGTGATTCGCATCGCATTCTGTGACGTGCTGTTGGCAATATTCAACCCGGTAGCGTTTTGGAACCATGCGATATATACCATGCGCGCATTGAATCGACGAGCATCCGGTGTGGGTGGGTGCGTGGCGTCAGGTACTTGCCTCACCCGAATCGTGTCATCATCGAATGCTCGCTGCGCCCAAAATAATCCATCGATGCGCAACACACGTCGCAGATCCCCCCCCCTTCCGCGCTCTATTCGGGTGGGGCTGGTCTTCAAGGCAGCAAAGCCACGCATCGGATCCATCATCCACACGCGACACCAAGCAGCGACCACAACCCAAAGCACCGACGACGAGGCATCCGACACAGCCCAGGCAAGCCAGGTCAGTACGACCACCGCCAAAACAACAACAACAACAACAACAACAACAGCCATGAAGATCGCCTTCTACTCCGCGCACTCGTACGACACCGTGTCGATGAAGGACATGGCGCACGCCAAGGGCCTGGACCAGGAGCACGAGTTCCAGTTCTTCCAGGAGCGCCTGAACGTGCACACGGCGCCGCTGGCCGAAGGCTGCGAGGGCGTGTGCATCTTCGTCAACGACACGGCGGATGAACCGACCTTGCGCAAGGTATGTCCTCGTGGCTTTCTTTTGTCGTGGTGGTGGCTAGCAATCTGACGTTGGATGATGCATGGATGGATGGGATCTGTAGCTGTACGACATTGGCGTGCGCGTGCTGTTCCTGCGCTGCGCTGGCTTTGACATGGTGGAGCTGCCAGTGGCCAAGGAGCTGGGCATGCCAGTGCTACGCGTGCCAGCGTACTCGCCGTACGCTGTGGCCGAGTTTGCGGCGTCGCTCATGATGACGCTCAACCGCAACATCCACCGCGCGTACAACCGCACGCGTGAACTCAACTTCCGCCTCTCGGGCCTCTTGGGCTTTGATCTGCATGGCAAGACTGTCGGTGTCGTTGGCACGGGCAAGATTGGCGTGCTGTTCGCCAAGATCTGTCTCGGCTTCGGCTGCAACGTGCTGGCGTACGATGTGATGCAGAACCCAGAAGCCGTGTCGCTCGGCATCAAGTACGTCACGCTGGACGAGATCTGGGCACAGTCGCACATTATCTCGTTGCACTGCCCACTCTTCCCAAACACGCGCCACATTGTGAATGAGGAAAGCATCAAGAAGATGAAGGACGGTATGGACCTGCTTGTTGTATTATGCTGCTGCGCGTTGGATATTGTGATTGACGACCATTTTGTTGTTCCTCGCAGGCGTCATGATCATCAACACGAGCCGTGGCGGCCTCATCGATACGTCGGCCATGGTCAAGGCGCTCAAGTCGAAGAAGATCGGTGCTGTCGGCCTCGATGTGTTTGAGGGTGAAGGCGATTACTTCTATTCTGACCGCTCGGGCGCCATCATTGCCGATGACACGCTGGCGCGATTGTTCACGTTCCCAAACGTTCTCATTACGGGCCACCAGGTGCGTTCTCTTCGCAAATACCTGACTATTTGGTGAGATTTTGCACGTCTAATCCATTTGGCCATGCATGCAGGCGTTCTTCACCAAGGAAGCGCTGGACAACATTGCGTCGACGACGATGGCCAACATCGTTGCCTACACGAGCAAGAGCGAGTTTGTGAACGAAGTCAAGTAAAACAGCCAGATGTGCAGCAAGGCGTCCTGCTACACGACTCCACATGTGTCCTTGTAATCCACGATTTTGTATTTGTTTATCTGATTTCCTGATAGCTGGTTCGTGTTGACTGCACACTGAGCTCGGGCGCTCTCTGTGTCGGCGATCAAACAGTCAAAGTCCGTTTCTTCCAGACACATGCCCAACTTTAGGGCTGTGGTGCTAGCAGCAACAGGACATATCCCTATCAAAGCCCACGGCACTGTCGACTTCGTCTGCTGAACCTGACTGCTGAAGATCGTATCGATCGTTAGTGCCTGTGTGTGCGAGATAAAGAGCCCTTCCAAAGCGCACCGACGCCTCCGGTCATTTTGATGATTTTGATCGTCATCGGAGCAGGCTGATAGCGCGTTGAGCTTGTCTGCAGGCGTAACTCGATGACATCAAAGGGCTGGCGAAGTGCCAGGCCATGTCTCTGCTCACTGCGAGTCTGGGTGCCGTCTCCGACCGTGGCGTCTTCGCAATATCGTTTATGGCCTGTTGCAGAATGACTCGGTTAGCAGCCGTTGAAGTCAGTTTGCCTTCCCGGAAAGGCAGCCTGGCACTGTCAGTCATCATGACGCAACCACCAAAAGCACATGGACTATCGCACGCAGATTGGCCACACGCGCACACGCACATTCTGCTCCGCAGCAACCATCCATCCTCGACAAGACCCTCGGATGCCTGCAGATCTGCTGCAGGGATCATTAGTCTGACAACGTTGCAGCTGCTGTCCAGGTCGATACAGTAGTCGAGAAATCTTCTGCTGAGCTGACGCTGACCACGCACGGTCCAAGCCTGGGAATCCATTGGCTTCAACCCAAGTTTTGGTCCAAGTTGAGCGGTCACCGCTACATCGAGTCTCCAAGAAGCGAAAAGCTTCTATAGATCTGCTTCTTGAGGTGGGTGCGGTAGCGGCTCCTGTGCCGTGTCGTTACGACATGTTCCCGGCGGGAAGCGGAGAATCCCCGGCGGGCATATGTAACGCAACGCCTCTTCTCGTCCAACACCGCGAATAAATGGCCGCAATGATTTTCGCACGACGCACAATCCAAGAATCCAGGAAACCCACAACACACTTCCATCACCACAATGGACCACCATGAGGAACAAGAATCGAACCATGCCGACCTGCCGCGAACCACGCGGGCACTCAACTCTCCTGCCAACGCAACCAGCTCCCTCGTCCAGATCACGCGCGAGTACTGCACACTGTTCCAACACGGCATCGACGCCCATTCACTCCACGAACACGTCCATGCCATGAGCACCACGCCCGATCGAGAATTGCTGGCCAAGCAATTGGCGTTCTTGACGACGGCACTGGAGCCATCTTGCGATTTCAAAGATGGCTGCGGCGTGGACGCACTGGTGGACCAGTGGAAGCGGTACACACTCTACCACACGCGCTTCACGCTCGAGCTGCTCGATACAACTGTGCAGCAAGCTCCGACAGGCGAGATCACCGTCCACTGGAACTGTGCGCTCCACGTGCGCTTCACTCGCAAGACCATCGAAGCGATCTTCCCTCATGTCCTCCAGCACGAGGAACTGATACAGCGCCTGATAGGGCGTCAAGTGAGCTACCGTGGCACCAACAAGTTCGAATTTTCAAAAAACCATCGCGTCGCTGTCTACGACGCCAATGTCGCATTCGCCGAAGCGCTGGCTGCGTCAGGACTCGACGCTGATGACGTTGCCATCATCATGGGCCAAGCACTCGTAGACAAGAACTGTCTGTTGGCTGCTGACCCAGAAACGACGTCATCTGATTCCGTGTTGGTGGTGTGAGACTCAGCCATCAGTGGATCTTTATTTTGTTGCACTCTGATCTGTGAGATAAAAGCTGTGTTTTTTAAGGCATCACTCGTCCAGTAACTGATCCATTTGAACCAATCAGGATGCACGACAACAAATGATAAGCAATATGATTCGTTGAAACTAATGACCAATTGGGCACTTGATAAGTTATGAATAAAAGAAAAGAACCAAGGGTATTTTATCAACTGAAATAGCTGGTGCAATGCAGGGCAATGCAGATCTGATTCCGTACGTCGCCCTCGGATGACCCAAGACGAGCTCATCAACGGTCGACGAGTGCGACCACACGTACGACCTTGCGTCACGATGGCAATTGACATCGCTGTGTGCAGTGCCCAAGATGCTCACTTTCCAGTTGGCACTGCTGCACGCATTGCTCCTGGAGCGCTCTGCGAGCGACCCACGTCAAAGCCGTCGCCACCCCAGTCCCAGTCCCAGCCACAGCAGCAGCAGCAGCACCATGATGATGACCACCACGACGACATCGACGACGCCCGTCACGCGGATCTACTCGTCGCCGTATGGCTCGCGCGTGATCCCACAGGACAAGACCATTTGGTCGGCCGTCGAGGAGCAAGCAGTCAAGCGCCCGAGTGAGACGGCGTATGTGTGTGGCGTGACTGACCAAGTGCGCACGTTCAAGATGGTGCACGAGCATGCCACGGCCATTGCTGCGTCGCTGCTGGCTCAGGGCGTGCGTCCAGGAGATGTTCGTGTGCAGCGATGTTGGCAGATTGTGAGATTTTGCGCCACCATGTCATGAGCTGACGCGTGCGCTGTTGCTGTTGTTGTTGTTGTTGTTGGTGGTGGTGGATAGGTTGTGTTGCTGCACTCGTTCAACTGCATCAAGTATCCCATCGTCTTCTTCGCGCTCAACCGCTTGGGTGCCGTGTGCACACCATCGTCGCCATTGTTCACGCCACAGGAACTGCTCGACCAGATCCAAACGGCCAAGGCGAGCGCAGTAATCACACATTCGATGCTGGCTGATGCAGCCTTGGCCGCGGCCGAGATGGCCGGCATTCCAGACGATCGGTGCTTTACGATCGGTGCATGCAAATCGAAGAAGACCGGCAAGCCACTGCTTTCCACACAGTACGATCCAATGCATTCAATGCACATGGTCATGTCTAATGGTGATTCTGATGTTGTTGGCCCGTAGGTCGATGGTCGAGAGGAACCTTCCGCTGACACTGACCACGCCTGTGGACCCAAACGCCGTCGTCTGCGTGCCATTCTCCAGCGGAACGACCGGCAAGCCCAAGGTGCGTAAGAGCACTATGCATTCCGATGTGTTGAGCTGCATGTCTTACTTTGATTGTGTTGATATCTATCCCAGGGCGTCGAGATCACGGGACGAGCCCTGTACGCCAACGCCATCCACATCGACGAGGTCGAGAACGGTATGCCATGCGCGCTGGGCATGCTACCATTCTTCCACATTCTCGCCATGTGTCTGTTCCACATCGCCATGTACAAGGGCTGCAGCGTTGTCGTGCTGCCACGCTTCGAACCCACAATGTTCCTGCGTGCCGTGTCCAAGTACCAGATCCCGAGACTCATGCTGGCGCCACCGCTCATGATGTTCCTGGCGCACAGCCCCGAGGTCGCCAAGTACGATCTGTCGGCGACGACTTCCGTCATTAGTGGCGGCGCCCCACTCGGTAAGGAACTCGAGCAGGCAGTCACCAAGCGGCTGAACGTGCAGATCGGCCAAGGTTACGGCATGACGGAGCTCACCGGCGGCGTGTGCTACGTCGAGTGGGACAACCTGCGCGGCGGCTCGGTCGGTCGCCTGACGCCCAACACAGAGCTGCGCATCAAGTCGCTCGAGACCGACGAGGATCTGCCACCCAACACACCTGGCGAGCTATTGTTCCGCACGCCACAGCAGATGCGCGGCTACCTGGACAACCCAGAAGCGACGATGGCCACGATTACGGAAGATGGGTTTGTGCGCACAGGCGACGTCGGATACATCGACGAAGACGGCTTCCTGTTCATCGTGGATCGCGTGAAGGAACTGATCAAGTACAAGGGTCACCAGGTGGCGCCGGCAGAGCTGGAAGACGTGCTGAACCAGCACCCACAGATCGCGGACTCGTGTTGCGTGCGAGGATACGACGCGAAGACGGGCGAGGAAGTGCCGAAGGCGTACGTGGCGCTTCGTCCTGGGTCTGCGAAGGCGCAGACATTGACGGCCGATGCGGTGGTGACATACGTTGCTGAGCGAGTGGCGCCATTCAAGCGCGTGCGGCAGGTGGAGTTCATCGATGCGATTCCACGCAGTTTGGCTGGCAAGATCCTGCGGAAACAGTTGCAAGCGCGTGAGCAGTTTGTGCACGCACCACGCAGTCGCCTTTGAGTGAAGACAGCTTCGTTTTTACCAACAGAGACGTCCAGAGAAAAACACAGGCGGAGTTCCTAAAACATTGACCAACGTCTCACGTTTCTCAGCATACAACCTGGCAGCAGTCCCAGCCAGTCGTCAAACACTGACAGCAGCTCGCTGGCTTGATCAGGACAATGTCGAACGGATTGGCAGCATTTTTTGGACGTTAGTGCCTTCCCAAGCATAAAAATCGTCCAGTTGGCAGGTTTTGAATCGCAATAGGATGGAACACCTTGCATTTCTTGTCATGCACCACCTGGAATAGTCGTTGAAATGGCAAATTGATGGGACGTTGCGTTGTAAACGAACCACTGATCGTAGGCGCTCTCACCGGATGGACCAAGTTGGATTCTAGCATGATAACTGCACCTCGAATCATCGCGTCGTACGCTACCTGGTACAGTTGGGAACTGGGTAAAGCATCCGCCAGGCTGCCGATTAATGTGGGGCTGGTCGGTGTAGAAGCGCAGAGTGAGCATCTGCGAGTTAATGAACATATGACATTCTTCGAGTAAACTTTGGTGATGCGAACTCCATGCGCTCTTGCGTGTCATACGCAACCATTTGCCAACAAATTACTGGGCACAAATTTCGAGGCACAAATTCTACTTGGTTGCTGACTGAATCTAACCGCCACATGCACATGTTGATGAAAAAGACGCTAGCAAATACAAACATTCTTTAGGAGCGGATTTCTTGTCGCGTTTCTTGGTGTATTTCAATGCAATGAAGCTTCCACTCATCAGCAAGAAGTTATGCACTGAAAATACAAAGAAGTCGAGCCGGTTGACGATGTGCACTGAATGCAGCTTGCGGGCTTGGCTAGCATAATGCTAAACGTGACGGCTTCATCTTCTGAGCCAAGTGCTATACTGGTGCCTTCTCCCAGTGTCAGACATCGCTGATTTGTCGACACAGTGCAAATTGAGTGAGTAGATCTACGGAAAGCGAACAACTGACTGTCATCGGGGGAGCTACGACAGTAAGATGGATAGACCCACATCAAGTCAGCACTGGCGGTCATGCATGTGCAGATATACGGTGTGAGATCTCGAACTTGCCGCCAACTGTTATCGTACAAAAACCACTGGTTGTCGTTGTTCACATCGCACTCCGCAAGCAAGTAAATCCAACTGTCCCCATATCTGCGAGTCAGACACAGCGTGTCAATCAAGTTGGATTGAAACATGACCATTGCGCCTCGAATCATTGCGTCGTACGTTTCCCGATACACTCGCGGTTTGCGCAAAGGGAAGTTGGAAGGAATGGAGCGTTGTAGCTGACCGTAGTACCTGCACAGAGTAAACATCTGCGAATCGCTGGATGTACAACGCTTCAGGACAATCTGGCGATCTGAAGACGCCGCTCCGAACTCCAGGCACAAATTCAAAGCCACAGCAACCACAGTCTGACTCGTCGAGTCGTACTTGAACACCTGTTGCGAGCTGCTTGTGTCGCATGGTGCCCACAAAGCGAGGGACCTGTTCAGAAGTGAGTTCCACTCGCTTTCGAGGCACAAGAGGATGTTGGAGGCCGACTGAATCTGGCCGCCACTGGTGTCGAAATGAAATAGGAAACCAGTGTTGTAGTACGAATAGCGGCACACATGCATGAAAGCAAACGAAATGCTGCCCCCTCTGCCTGTGCCGCCGTCATACACACACAACGATGCATTGCTCGTCGCCACGAACTGGATTGTCATGGAAGTATTCGCCGCACTGACCACGTCTGCTCTGCTTCCTGAAAAAGCGCTCGTTCCATTGACCGCACTGGTCACGTAGCTTGTGCTCCCTGTCATTCTTCTGTGATCAATCGGTGGGATAACCACAGACCCGGTCAGTGCATATTGCAGCCACGATGAAGGCGTGGCAACGCAATCATCAACCATTGCCCTTGTGACTCTCATCGTCGCGATAGCATTCTCACAAGTTGCTTTATCAAAGCCCCAAAGCGAAACCGAATCATCGTCGCCTTCCGCCGACACCCTGAAGCCACGGCCGCGCATAGCACGACATTTGCCGTCAGCACGGACAGCGTGGCCATAGATCATGCTTGAACACGTGCTGTCACTGAAGTTGCTCACCATCACGAACGGGTTGCGTGCCAACGCACCAGACGCCAACTCAGCCCGTGGATCTTCACTGCACACAATTCGTGTTCGCTTCACACACGACGCTTGCGGCTGACATGCACTCGCAATGGACCAGGTGACAGCGCCAAGCTGAGAGCACTCATCATCGTCGAGCTGGTACACAAGCTCAAAGCTTCCCTGCGCGGCGGTCGCTTGGACAGCGAGGCCCAGGACAGCGACTACCACTGCCAGAAGCAGCATGTGGTCCTTCTTATGCATCCGTGCAAAGTAGTTAGTGTCTCGTCGTTGGTTTCACCTTCAAAGTCAATATTAGGGCGCCCACAGCTCATTGTGGAGCGACACAGACCCGAGACAGATCCGGCCGTCTGTGGTGTGGTGACGACTGATCCTCCTTGTCTTCCTACATCTCTCGTCGAACATCAAAGCTATCTGTAATACTGGCTCAGCTTTAAGCGATCGCGCACTAGCCAACACAAATTACGGTCTCGCAGCGCTGTCCCCGGACACTACGAGCAGGCTTTCTTCCAACACAGCAGATTAGCTGAGTGTACCACGCTGAGCGCAGTTCTCGCCGCCAAACTCAGACACAAGTTCCAATCGTAGAGCACATGAGCACAGTCTCAGGCAACGATTCGTACAAAGTAGAAGTCGATGGCACTTCATACTGAGTTAAAGGCAGTGGTATCACTAACGCATTTCACTACCATATCCTCACCATTTCCATGACGATTCGAGATCACTGAAGAGCTTCCACTTCTCTAAACGTAGGTCAAATTCAGGTTGCGGAAATATTTGTACTGTCTCGCCTCAATGCACGTTGCTGGAGTCATGCACGCGCTGAATACGCTGTGCTGTCATCGTTATACTTCGTCAGCTGGTGATGATGAGGCCAACCGTGGCCGAACACTGAAGGCATCTGGCTGGATTCACTAGAGCAATTTCAAACGCAAGTGCGATCTCAAGTGAACCAAATGCCACGAGGTTGCCCGCTCCAAGCGCCAAACAACTGTAATTCGACCAAGGAGTGCAGATCGAACGTGAACTATGCTTGTAAATGAACGATAGATGGTTTGTGCCGTCGAAGCAATACCTTTCAACCAGCTGTGATTGATCAGCGTTGGTGGCCATGCACGCTGCTTTTTGCCAGCAATAATCGTTGTTCGCATGGCAAAGTTGCCGCAAATCTAGATTGTTCACAAACCACTGGTTATCGTCGTTGATGTTACACTCAGCAAGACGATAGCCGTTGACCCTAACAAGACAGACATTGTCGGCCACTGTGGACTGGAACATCACAATCGCGCCCCGAATCATTGCGTCATGCACTTCAAGATATTTCGGCGGCTTGGGAGGAAAAGGATCCACGGATCTGAATGAATCGACGGACTCGGTGTAGGTGGCCATAATGAAAGCCTGCGAATCTCCAAGCAAATCGCAATTCTTGGGAAAAATCTGGTGATCAGATTCCAGCCCGCCATACTCCATGCACAAGCTCGTGCTTGTGGCCACAATCGCTTGACTCGTCGAGTCGTACGCGAACACTTGGTTTGGGTTGTTGGTATCGCAAGTTGCCAACAGCACCAAAAGTCGTCCTGGAAGTGTGTCCCAAGTTTCGAGACACAGGTTGGTCTTTGAAGCTGACTGAATCTGACCACGACGGGTCGTTCTGCATGTGGTCATGTCACCGCAGAATCGCATCGAAGCGAGCGAGCCGCCGTTATACAGACTGCCTCCGTCATCCAGACACAATGACCCATTCCTTGACGTGATTCGAATTGTTGTCGATGTCATTGACGTCGTTGTTACTCGCTGTCATTCTCCTGCGACCAAAGAAGCGAATCGGTATGGTTACAGACGATGTCGTCAACTCGTATTGCAGCAACGATGGGCGCGTGGTAACGCAGTTGTCAAGAACAGTCCTGGTGACCATCGACGTCGCGATGCTTTTCTCACAAGTCGGATCATCAAAGAGACGAACGCTGAAGGCGTTGCCTTGGTCGTCCATTGTTGCCTGAAAGCCACGATCACTCACATTGTAGCATTTGCCATCAGCAGCAACGACCTGCTCGCCGGTCATCCACATTGTCACTGGGGCCACCACTTGTCACGAATAAGCTCTTCTTCTGCACGCCAGACCACATGGTACCATCCTTTGCTGGCTTTATGCACGTTATCAAGTAAGGGTCCATAAATATTCATGGTTTAGAAAGCTACGTACGCCAGTACACTCACACAAACGCTAGTAAGAGCTCCATGAATGAGAAGGACAGTCAGGAAGGTATTTCCTTTGGTTGATCCCGACAGCGGCACGCCTTGTGCCATTTCCACGATGCATGCTAGCAAGTCCACAGCAGCCGTGAACGCCAGCTGCGTCAGCATGGACACCACGCCGATTTGTGGACCAGTGGCGTTGACTTCGTTGCCATCCCTTGTCATGATGACACGAGGCAGGGCATACTTGGGATGGCCACCAAGGAACGAGTAAATGGTGATGGAACACGCGATGGCGATGTACTCAGCATGCATTTCCTAGGCACATACACATATAACAATCAACGCACGAAGAGAAGGTGGCAGCAACATTTGACAAGGCGGAACCGTACCGCCATAATCTCTGCTGCTTCAAACAACAGTCGATGATTGCACCACTGTGCAGGTGTAAGCTTGGCTCCGATTGAATTTGCGCGCGGCCCCACTTTCACATGCTGAACGCGGTGTTGACGCAGTTCCCTGCGCAGGATCATCGTGCGCGCGACGCGGACAACAAGTTCGAAGATGCCCATCAAAACCCACGGCAACGACGTTGTCTGCGTCGACTGGGATCGTAGCAAGACGACTCGAACTTGTGTGCTGATCAACACCGTCGGTGTGATCACGGCAATATAAACAGTGTGCGCATTCAATGATGACTTGCGCAAGGCGATATGCTTTGCGAGTTCCTGGAGCAACAACTTGACAACGGCACTGGCGACTGCGAAGATTGGTGCATGAGTGACGACCGCTTGCGTCGTGGCGAGGTGCACAGTTGCCGGTGTGAGCCACGTTGTCACGAAAAACACCGGATACCGCACATTCTGCTTCAGAAATCGCTTCCACATCGGCGACCGGTTCACGTAGCCCAGTTGCAGTCCTTGGACCGTTTGTGTCTGGAAAATGACGCGCTGATACAAGTCCGTCGTGGTGTGGAGACAGTGATTGAACGTCACGGCCACGTACATGTGCGCTTTGAAAACAACGATCGCAGTGGGCGACGACGTGCCGATCGGATACACAATACCATACAGCACAGCAATACTGATGATCCACTGCCGATACAGCAACCGCAGCAGACGTCGCCAGCACGCCCACACTGTGGCACGAGTGTCCTGGTTGTTGGCGAACGTGAACTTGGTGAGCGAAAGACTGTCCATCAGGAAGAGCGATAAGCTCAAGCACGCGTACGACGAGCACGCGATGCCTGCCGCGAAGTTTGCGGTTGATTGTGTCTCGGGCGACTGCATGGTGAGCATACTGCCTCGAGACAGCAAGAAGCACGCTAGTACAGCGACTAGGGCGGACATGAGTGAGTTACGAAGCACAGTCGAGAGGACGGCCACCGCTTCGATGGCCACGCGCGACCGGTGTGTTTGCTTTGCCGCACGCATTTGCGTGGAGATCGATTGCATCCGACGAAAGTGACGAGAGGCATGTAAGGACGTGGCCTTTACGAGCGCTAGCTTGGGAGTCACCACTGCCATGGTCGGTTCGGATGAGCAACAGCAAGTGTCCTCTCCTGCATCTGCACGCGCGTCCAGGCGATGCGCTCGGTATTGTTAGAGGATGACCCTACCGCCCCGTAGAAAGAAGGTTATCCACTTCTGTGAAATCTGGTAAACTACCCGTAGACTTCACAATGAAATAGTTATACGAAGGGGTGATGGGCTTGCTCTACAAAGTAAGATATTTGTATATGACAGAGGAAAATGGTAGTTAACCAGTTAAAATTCATATTGGATCCTGGCCCAGCGGGTTGGCGCGCAGCTTCATTCGCGACGGGTTTGGCACTACCATGTCTGATTGGAGGGCTGCATTCCCAGCGCAAACGTGCACAACGCTTCGCGCTTAAATACCTCGCGCAGACTTTGGTACGATTAGATATGAACGACAAGACGCAAACACGTTATACCGCTGAACGACGTAAAGCGGCTCCGCTCAATGTGAGCAAAATTAACGCACTGCTAGTGCTCGAAAGCTGCATCATGTATCAGAGTAGAAACATTAATTAAAGCATCTGAATTGCGTCCTGTGATCTCAGCAGCATTTCGAGAAGTTGGAACCGTAGTACAAGCTGGCTATCGGCGAGCTTGAGATCCCTTTCCATGTCTCGATCAAGATGACGCCACGCGACGTAGCAAGCGAGCAAACCACAGCTATACCCATCGCCTTGAACCGGATCGTTTCCAAGGGACGAGGGCAACTCGGGGGGGGGGGGGGGCGTCGTAGGGAATTAGCAGGGGTTCCAACAGGCTTTCATCGGGACCGAATTCAAAATCTGTTTCATGTCACAACAGCACATATTGATCAACACTGCGCCGCGCGGCGATTAACTACACAAGGAGATAAGATCACCGGCAGGATCAATGCCGCCGTCATATTGACCTATGTTCGAAGGAGTCGCGATTGCAGTTTCGTGGGGTTGGGGGATAGCTTGGGTAGCTACAACCTGAACATCTCCGACCTGCGACTGTTCTAGGAGGCAGGCGCGAACGATGCGTCAACGGTCAATCCGCGCACTGCATCCTCGAAACGCGCCTGTGTTCCAACCCGCAACGCTTCCCAGTAGCCGCAAACGAATGCGCAAGACTGTTCGAAGGCTTCGTCGGCGAGTTGGCTCACTTCCGATGAAATCGGCGTTAGCAATGCGAGCGCATCTTTGTACCGCTGACCAGTGCTGGAGGGCAGAACATCAGTTTAAAACTCGCTGAACTGAAGCTTGCACACCTTTGGTAAGGACTTGGAGGCCGTATCCTCTTACAACCGGAAATCAACGAGATATCAGCGAGAAAAAAGTTCATGGAAAGAAGCGATCCTTAACGTGGTTTCTAAAGGATGTACCTCGTGTGATCCCGGTGGGTGAAATGAAAGGTGCTCGATTAAGCTTCATCCGATTAGCAATCACGTGCTTGCACGGCAGCTTCCACGTCTTCGAAAACGGACAGTCACATGACCACTTCGACGTGTCGATGCGCCATGAACGGCTGGGAAGTACTTCCACAATGCCGAGTCGTCGCCACCAGCAAGGGAACGAAACGCTCGTCGATTGATAGTGTACTCATCAGGTGTGCTTGCGTAAGTCATGACATTGCACGCGAAGTCGAGATCTTCGATGCCGGAGCTTGAAAAGCGACCGTAGCGCTGGTGGTAGCGCGACATTTCTTAAGCAATAACGTGGAACAAAGAGATCAGCAATCTGGCATCGGGATAGGCTTCTCTCAAGAATTCGATCTCGTTGAGGTCCTTGTCCACCATAAGTAACTCATGAACGCTGCCCACAAATCATGCGACAGCTGTGGTGGCTCCAAAAACACGTTCTTCGATAATATCACCGGAGCAACTTTGTCACATGCGTCGTCGTCCATCGCTCCGACTCAACGCTTCTTCGCGGCCTTCGTTTTCACTGGCTTCTTCTTCGCATGCTTCTTCGACGGCCGTTGTTTACTTGGTTTATACCCGCGATTTTCTTGTTTGCGATCTGAGGTCTGCTTCTTCGACATTTTCCCGCGGATTTCCCATCTACGTGGCGCTGTCGTCGTTTTTAGATGGTTCTTGGTTCCAGCGCGACCGGCTTTGTCGCTGAAATCATCATCAATGGAACTCGTCGCCGAACCCGCCGATTCTTCTGCTGCGCTTGAAGTCGACACACTCTCGACAGATGCAGACGAAGAGCGTGACTTACTTCTGGACTCGCCATGTCGTGGGCTTTCCAGAAGTGGTGGAATAGCTTTTCTACGGTGTCTGGGTCCAATGTTCCATGGACCTTCCCGGGTTGGACGTTCCAAGGACATAGACCATGCCCTTCTGATGCTTCTGATTCGGTCCGCACCGTGTTGGTAGCATACCGACAAGTTGTGTTGTGGTGCAGGTCCGATGCCTAAAATGCGCTTAAAGGCAGCTCGCGCATGCGTCGCACGCGATCGTGGCAGGTGCGTGGCGTTGGCATTGCGTTCGTGTAGGTTTGAACGGGTTTGAAGGGTACGCATGATGTGCAATGTGGTGCAGGTTTGATGTCGTTAAGTACTCGCGAAGGCAGCGCGCGCATGCGTCGCACGCGATCGTGGCAGGTGCGTGGCGTTGGCATTGCGTTCGTGTGGTTTCGCGCCTTACCTTCTCGTCTCTCACTGATGGATGTGTGATGTGTGAAGATCCGCGACCTCCTTCCATCTCCGGCTAAGTCCGCCCAGAGTGGGATGTGGAGGCCGATATCTTCAAGAGGTAGCTTGGTCATTCCGGATTATCTTGTATCCTTTTTGGATATTTTTCTCCGGCGAGTATCCTCGATGTCTCTCAGCGGATATCCTGGGTCCGCGTCTTCAAGATTCTCAAGATGTTGGAACTTGTGGACTTCTCCAAGACATGTTGAATGGCGCCAGAGACCGTCACTACGTGCCAAATTCACGATAGGACCCAGTGGGGCAAGATATCG